>PVLD010004842.1:0-101347 GCA_004027595.1 Dinomys branickii | reverse complement strand
AGGATCTACACTAATTGTGATATAGCATGGTATTACTTGTAAGTGGATTGACATTAACTGTAAATTAATATGAAAACCTCTGGGTCAACCATTTTAAAAAGTAACAAAGTATAACAGATATGCTGACAAAGGGGAATTAGAGTCATAAAATATTCAAATGAAAATCACGAAAGGAAGAAGAATGGAAGGAAAAGATGAAAAGGGAGAAATGTAATCAAAATAGAAAACAGTAACAAATACAGTAGGTATGAATCCAACTATATCAAGAATTACTTTGTCAGTGCTCTCAATCTGTGAATTAGAGTTCATCAGGGTGGGTCAGAAGAGAAGTATGTTTTGTCAACAAGAAATTTATTTTACAGATAAAGGCACATATAGATTAAGATAAATGAATGGAGAAAGATATACCATACTAACACTAATTTTTTAAAAAGTGGTGATAATTATATTAATTTCAGAAAAAGTTGGATCCAAAGTAAGGGAAACCATCAGGAATACAGAGGAGAATTATATAATGATAAAGGAGTAAATTTTCCCAGAGAATGTAACAGTACTTACACTGATGTTGTGTTCTTAGGCATTCACACATTAGGTAAGTTCAACATATGTAAAGCAGAAACTGGTAGATGCCCAGGGAGAAAGAAATTATTATTGTGAAAGATGTTAACACTCTTCTATCACAAATGAACACATTTAACAGTAAGGACAGAGTTAAACTTCGGATCACCATCAATCAAAGTGGATGTAATGGGCATCTATAGTCAACTTCAACAACAGAAAATATTCTTTTGATTTACACAGTACATTTGCCAAGACAGACAATATAAGAGCCGTACAACTCAAGACATTCTAAAACAGAAATCATACAGTGTTTACCCTCAGACTACACTGGAATTACCTGAGAAATTAGCAACAGTAAGATACTTGCAAAATCACAAGATACTTGGGCATTGAGCAGCATACTCCTAAATAATAATAGGTCATAGAAGAAATTGCAAGAGAAGTTATAAAATATCTTTAATAAATGAAAATTAAATTACATTTTATTAAATTATAACATAAATATGTGGTATAGCAAAATGAATATTTACAGAGATAGTTATAGCTTTGAATATATATATTATAAAAAAGGAAAGGCTGAAGATAAATCATACAGGCTGCCATTGTAGGAAAAGAGAAAAAGAAAGCCAAGTTTATTGAATGAGAAGAAAAGATATAATAAAAAATTCTAGGTTAAAATCAATACAAAATTGCAAAAAAATAAATGAAACCAAAAGATAATTCTTTGAAAAGACAGAAACAGACAAAAAATGGGAATGTACCCAATTACTAACATAAAAAGGACAAGATTACAGATCTCAATGATATTAAAGCAATAATAATAGAGTACTATTTCCAAAGGGACACCCAGCTCAGTTTCTGATGAATTATATAAGAATTTTAGAAAAAAATCTAATGCCACTACCCCTCAAAGTGTTTAATGAAATTGAAAAGGAAACGATACTCCCAAAGTCATTGCTAGATGGAAGCATTACCCCAATACTAACACTAGAGAAGGATCCAGCCAAAAAGAGAACTATGGGCCAATCTCCTTAATGAACACAGATGTAAAATTCCTCAGTAAGATACTGGCAAAGAAAATGCAGCGAACCGTTAAAAGGTTATACTCCATGATCAAGTAAAACTTATCCTGGAGATGCAGATGTATAACATACCACATTAAAAGAACCAAAACAAAAGCTACATGATCATCTCTAAAGGACACAGAAAAAGCATTTGACAATGTCCAACTCTCATTCATGATAAAAAAAAAAACTCTGCATAAAATTGGAATAGATCTTTATCTCAATCCGATAAAAGCCACCTAAGACAAACCAACAGCCAGCATCATACTAAATGATCAAAAAATGAAAGCTTTCACTCTAAAATCAAGAACAAGCCAAGGACACCCACTATCACCACTCCCGTTCAATCTAGTTTTGGAAACATTAGCCAGAGCAACCACACAAGAGATAGAAATACAAAAAATGTGGATAAGAAAACAGCAAATTAGATTATCCTTATTGGCTGATGACATGACACCCTACGTAGAAGACCCCAAAAACACTGCCAAAAGAATCCGAGAATTAATAATCAAATTCAGGGCTACTGTGGCTTTTTTCATAATATTCCACCTTGTGTCCTCCGCGTGTACTTTTCTCTTGCTTGTTCCTCTTTTACTCAACCTGGGCTCACTCTGTGGATATAGTTTCTCCCTCACTGTTCCATTTTACCTTTTAAAATAAATTTTGCTACTGCTATTTGCTCATTCCATTCAATTCTTTGTTTGAGATGAGAAGAATTTAACTCCAGAACAAGAGACAAACAGCACAAAAACCTGTCACGTTTACTTGGTGGAGCACTTTTAGAAAAAGCTACCCAATACCAATTTGGTGTTGCCTCCTAGCAGTAAAGTGCCAGTACTGGACACCAAAGTAAGGCCCAGGCTGGGCACAGTTTCTGTTCTCTCTCTGAGGCTTCCGTATCCTCTTCTTTCCCTCAATCTCTCCCCTAAGCTGGAAACCAGAAGGCTCTTCTGAAGGCACGAGGCAAGCATCCCGGCCCAGCCATGGGAATGGGGAAAGGAGTGCAGACTTTTGTTTTTATATTTTCTTTTTTTTTTTTTGAGGTACTGGGGATCAAACTCGGGACCTTTCGCTTGCCAGGCAAGGGCTTATTCCACAGAGCTACATCCCCAGCCCTTGATTTTATATCAGGCTACTTATGTTCAGTTGTTGTCTGAGCGTTTATTTGCTGTACTCTGCTATACTTTTTGGAAATGAACCTGGTCTCTGCTTACCCCAGTATTGTAAATGGTTTTCTTTTTTTTCTGTTTATGTTTTGGTGTGATGCTAGGATTAAGGGTGTCCCACCGTGGGTGTGGGTGGCACCAGTGAGTATGTTCAGAGCCTACAGGAAATCCTGGGGCTAGAAGTAGGCTTGTGTAAACCACCACCATGTCTTTCTCTCTCTCTCTCTCTTCCTTCCTTCCTTCCTTCCTTCCTTCCTTCCTTCCTTCCTTCCTTCCTTCTCTTCTTCCTTCCTTTCCCTTTCTTCCTTCCTTCCTTCCTTTTTCTTTCTTTCCTTCTTTCTTCTTTCTTTCTTTCTTTCCTTGTTACTCACCAGCCTTACAAGTTAAGCCTTTAGTTTTGAAGAACAACAGAGAAGAATGTCTTTTCTTTTCTAAGTCTTTTAACTGGCACACTAGCTCTTTCCCACATGGAGGAGAAAAATGTGTCTGTGTTAAAAGGAAATACACGAGACTTTTGCCTGGTTGGGACAGTGGTAAGCAGGGCCTGATCAAGCCAGCTTTAGCTCATTTGCTTTCTAACTGTCTTAAATTCTGCCTAGGACTAGAGCTTACTTACTGGAGTTCTACTTTAAACACAGATAATTTAAAAGCATACAGCTAATGACCTGAGCAGAACAAATAGCATTTAAAATTTAATTAAAGAGACTGAGTATAAAAAAGTACAGCCAACTCCATTCTTCAATTTTGTTGTTGTTTGTTTGGCCATGTTTTCTGTTCGTGTGTTTTACTATCAGAGTAAATACAAGACACTATTTTCCCAATTGGCTCCATTCTGGTTAAGTGGAGTCATCAAGGGGCTAAAAATACAGGTTGAACCATGAAGGGACCCCATTAAGGGGCTAAGGGAAGCTTACTTGGGGAAGTTTAACCTTTACTTCACAAGAGTTAAGGGACTAGATAAGACCAACAAGTGGCTTCACCCCTTTCTCTGTAATGAGTTCTGCCTCCAAAATATGGGCTTTCTTCTGTGTTTAAAGATGCTGGCACTACTCAGACAGAGAAGTCTGTGTAGTCAATGTTAGGATTGCACAAGAGATGTTTTATAGAACCCTCAATTCTCCTCCTGCACATAGGATGCCATTTCACAGACTCAAGGCCTAGTTATCCCCTTCTCTGTAGAAGCTCCAAGTCAAGCCAGTGTGAAGCCTCTTGGACTTTGCCACCACATGGATTTCACAAATTTTGCCACTAGGCCATGTTCTTGATGAGTGAGAGAGGCTTGCTCTTCATTATATACAACAGAAACACCTTATCTATTATTGTAATATGCTTTGGGTTCAGTGCAAACTGGAAAGTAGTGAGAGATGGGTCCAGGATAGCACTATAAACTAGGAGGCTATTCTCTAGTACAGCATTTCTACCTAACACGTACAAGGTGGAAAGAATTGCCTAGTGGTCAAGCTTTTGTGACTCCTTATCAAAGAATATGCTTAGGAGATAAGGTGCCTAGAGTGGCTCCCAAGAAGAAAGATATTCTGGATGGCTTTATCCAGAAACCCCCACTAGTCCCTCAGGGAGATGTGGCTCTCCCTGACCTATCTGATGATACTGGGATATTTGTTTGACCTCCTACTTATAGTCCTCAGGCCAATTAATCAGGGTCCTTTTTCAGATGTAGGTGTACAAGAAGGTAGAAACTATACAAATGAACAATGTTCTTTAAAAAGGTAAAGAAACTACCCTGGAAAAATTATTTTCCCTTAAGCAGAATGAAACTGGGACTATAATACTAGAAAGGATGTCCAATATGCTAACTACTCTTACCATGGGAATGAAGACACGTAGGGAAAAGTCGGTTAACTATGACAAAGTGAGAAGGGTCTGACAGGCTACAAAGGGAAGTGTGGCTATTATATATCCATCTTCCCCAAAAGGGAAATGACTAGTGCATGATCATTTCAGCTATCAATCAGCTCCAGATATTTGGCATAAGGTACACAAACTTTATATGGGGTCACAGACGCTTATGACCCAATTGCTGGACATGGTTTTTCTGTGTTCAACGCTCAGGATCTGGAGGGAAGACAAAGAAAAACCCTAGGATTATAGTGGTTGCAATTGGTGATGCATTAAAGCTAGGTCACTAAGGAAAACCCAAGTGAAAGCCAGGGGAAGAGTTCCTTTTTCAAGTGCAAGAGGCACGGACACTGAGCATGAGAGTGCACCAAGCCTTTGCCTGGGCCTTGTTTCATATTTGAGGCAGCTAATGACTGTCCCCACTCCCAGAGACAGGCTAGGCCAGGACCTTTATTTCCTGCTCTGATGACTGAAGAAGCCCCGGGGAACTTTCAACACCCTTGGCCATGGATATCACCTTCTTCTCCAAAGAACTCTGGGCAATTTTAGACTTCAATCAAGGTGAGCCAGTTTGACTGCTTATTGATTCAAGAATGTCTCATGCTACTTTGATTTCATTCTCTGGAAAACTGTCCTCTAGATCTGTAGCTATAGATAGGACTGAGGCAACCACTAGTCAGAAATTCTTGACTTTTTAGTCTGATATATCACTTTGAGGGCCAAATGTTTAGCCATGGGTTTCTAAAGTTCCCAGTTTCCTACTCCCTTTTCAAGAAGAGATTTATTAACAAAATTGGGGATAATTCTCAAATTCTAGCTAAGGTCAAAATGAATTTTACTTATTGGGGCTACACCAATTCTCCTTGACCAAATTAGCATGGTAAGATGGAATGCCTGGTAGGGCAAATTCAGCTATGCCAATAGTTAGAAGAAGAAAAGACCCAAGCTTATTTCCTATATGAAACTGTATTCAATCAAGAAAGAGATACATAAAGACCTCCATCTTATAGGTAAGTTTCTTAAATATAATTTTTGAGTCATTGTCAGTCCCCTTGCAATATTCCCATTTTCCCTCTGATAAAGCCCTCAGGAGGAAGTGGGACCCCCATCTCTTTAATGGAACTGTCATTCCGATCCATCCTATAGTGGCAGATCCAGGGACAATTCTTCCCCAAGTTCTTGGGGACACTAATTAGTTCTCAGCTTTAGAATCCTCTACATCCAGACTCCAAATTTCTTTTTCCCTTTAATGGGAAAATCCCATTTTAACAAAATTAGCAATATACTTGGACAATTCTCCCATGGAGGTTCAGATTCCATCTTCACCTTTTTGTTCAGGCACTAGAGAAAGACTTGAGGAATGTACACTTAAACAGAGTCATTCTACAGTGTATACATGATAACAGTTTGTAGCCCAACTCAGGAATTATCTAATACTGTACAGGCTCTCAACTTTCATGCTAAGAATGGATATAAACTCTCCAAAGAAAAGGCTCAGATATCTCTCCAAATGGTTCAATATCTGTGATATATTCTTATATCTGCAGAATGACAACTGTTTAGAAACCATCCACATTACTGCAATCTTGGACCTTTTGCCACCAAACAACAATTTCACTCCTTACTGGGGATGGCCAGTTTTTGTAGGATCTGATTGCCTAATTTTGAACTAATGGAAAACCTTTTATGTGGAGTTGTCATAGACCCTGAGTCTATTCTCCTAGAATGGATCAAAGTGACTGACAATATCTTTAAGAAGATAAAGCATGCCCTTACTCAGTCCTCCTGCACTGTGAATACCTGACATAAGGAAATGTTTCCTTCTGTATGTATCAGAGAACAGAGGATTCATTCTGTGGGTTCTGACCCAAATGCTAGGACATTAAGCCTACTTGGGGTTACTTTTCAAACAAGTTAGATGGAGTTTTTTTGCTGGGTGGTCACCTTGCCTAAGAGCAGCGGGAGCTACAGCTGTACAACCAAAAGAAGCCACAAAGTTAACTATGGGACAAAGACTTGAAGTCTTAACTCCTCATCAGGACAGGCCTATTTAGGAAACAAAAGATTACTTGTGTTTAACAGGGAAGTAGTTCACCTACTATCTGACCATTCTCTTAGACACTCCTGAGGTTATTACTAAAATGTGCACTACTATTAACCCTACTTCTTTGATGCCTGTAGGCCCAGAAGTTGGCCTTTTTGTGAGCAAATCATCACCCAGACCTATGCAAGCCAACAGAAGATCAGTGTTGTGCTCCTACAAGGCCCAGAAGAGGTATGGTTCGCTGATGGAAGTAACTTCATCCAAGAAGGACATTTAAAGGAAGGTCATGCAGCTGTTAGCTCCACAGGTCATTTAAGCGAAACCGCTTCCTCCAGGAACCTCTGCTCAAAAGGCGGATCTAATGGCTCTTACTTGGGTATTAATATGAAGAAAAGGCAGACGGCTAGTTATACAGACTCCAGATATGCCTTTCAAATATGCTGGTGCAGAAATCTGGAGGGACAGAGGGTTAATGAGTAATAAATAATCACCTACTAAGCACAGACAGGAAATCCTTCAACTCCTAGAGGCACTCTATCTTCCCAAATAGGTCACATTCGTGTCCTGTAGAGGGCATCAAAGAGACATGTCTGAAGCTTCCTTGGAAAATCTAAAAGCTGATAGGGGAGCCTTCCAGTCCCTTAGGACATTAATCTCAGTCCCAGTTCCTGAGGAACCACTAAAACCAGTCTGTGCTCCCCAGATCTGGACTACCCCAGTGTCTCAGAGTGACAGTGGGACTTCTTTTACCTCAAAAATCACTCTATCAGTGTTAAAGTAGTACCTCCATTCCATCTGGCACCCTCAGCCTTTTGGAAAGGTAGAGAGAGCTAATCTGACCCTGCAGAGAGCTCTACAAGGCTTTGCCAAGACATCTGAGTCATAGCTCTGTTTACTGCCAAGAGTGCTAAGGAGAGTTCACAACATGCTCAGAACTGACTAACTTTGAACCCATTTGAGATAGTAGAGGGCAGGCCACTTCTATGCTTTGATGTGAGCGTAGGCCCAGAGACCATGAGACGCACTAGCTCATTCATCTTAGCCAGCTATAACAGGCTATCCAATGTGTGGGAACAAAGTCCTGCCAACTCATGGCCCACAAGGATCACATACTGTTCATCCTAGAAACTAAGTGCTCATAAAAACTAGAGAGAGGGGACACCAGCTGTCCAATTAAAGCCAAAATGGAAGAGACCCTTCACAGTGACCCTTGCCATACTCACTGCAGTAAAGATGGCAGGTATACATAATTGAATTCATTTTTAAATAACAAAACCAGTCCCATATGAACTGTCTGAAGAACATCTCCAAGATGGAGAATACTCCTATGAGCCCCCAAAGACTTGAAATTTCTCTTCAAAAAGCAAAACTGCAGTGCTGTGTAATAGGAAGCATGGAAATCTGATCTGCTTCTAACACTTGAGCTAATAGTGAAATCTCTTTCTCCTGTCACCAGGCAGCTCAGTGGTCACTAACTTTCACTACTGGGCTCTCTGACAGGCTTTTCTTTGTTCGGCCTAACCAGTGAGCTGCAGCAGCCCAAGGTATCTGGAGAGCACAGTCTCCAGTGGGGAAAGTCTATAATCCTGTTTCAGCTTCAAGAAGCTACAGAAGATGGACACCTCCACTTCCCCAGAACCTCATAAAGAATTACAGCAGCCTGTGTCTCTCAGGGGGAAATGAGACATGAGATCAGGGTGTGGCGAAGGGGGCTGCTGAAGTAGTTGTCATATATCAGTTACAAGATCTCAGAACAAATATGCAGGACAGTACCCAAAGCCCTGCACCTGAACTTCTCATGAGAAATTGATTTCAGCAGCACCTGCTGTCAGCCTGAGGCACAGGATCCCAGTTCTGCCTTTCACGATCTGTATGTAGAAGTTTATGTGGGATTCCTCAAGACCTGGACAGCAAGAAAGAAGTGAACCATTAAGAGCTTGCTATGATGTCTTTCCTCATGTTATTCCCTACTGCATTCTCCAGGGTGCACATTTACCTGGCTTTTTCCTCTTTTACTTGGCCCAAGCTTGATCTGCAGAGCCTGTTTTTTCCCTCCATCTTCAACTTTACTTTTTCAAATAAACTTTGCCATTGTTTTAAAAAAAGAAATAACCAAATTCCATGCCATATCAGGATACAGAATCAACACTCAAAATTTACAGCATTCCTGTATACAAAAAAACAAACTAAATGACAGAAAAATTAGGGAAATGACACCTTCCAAAACAGCATCAAGAGAAACAAAATAAGCGCTTGCCTAACAAGCGCAGGGTCCTGAGTTCAATCCCCAGTACCGAAAAAAAAAAAAAGAAAAAGAAAAAGAAAAAAAAAGAGAAATAAAATACTTAGGAATCAATCTAATGAAGTAAGAGATTTTTACATTGAAACCTACCATAATCCAAAAAAGGACATTGAAAGTGGTATTAGAAAATGGACAGATATCCCTAATTCTTTGATAAGCAGGACCAATATAGTGAAAATTGTCATACTTCCAAAACTGTTATATAAATTTAATGCAATTCAAATCAAAATGTCAATAGTGAACTAGAACTAAAGAAAATAACATAGAGAAAATAACACTAAAATTTATGTGGAACCAGAGGAGATTTAGAATAGCAAAAGCAATGCTGCCCAGCAAAGGCAAGGAAAGGAGAATCGTAATCACTAATGTGAAATGATAGCACAGAGTCACCATGATAAAAACAGTATGGTAAGAGACAGAGATGGAGAGAGGGAGGGAGAGGAGGAGAGAGGGAGGGAGAAGGAGAGAGAGAAAGAAAGAAGGAAGGAAGGAAGGAAGGAAGAAAGAAAGAAAGAAAGAAAGAAAGAAAGAAAGAAAGAAAGAAAGAAAGAAAGAAAAGGAAAGAAAGACCAGACCTGGCTAGCAATGGAACAGAATAGAAGATGTAGAAACAATTCCAAACATGTTCATCTACCTTATCATTGGCAAATAGGCCAAACAACCTTACTAGAAGAAAGATAGCAACTTTAATAAATGGTACTGGGAAATCTGGCTTTCCACATGCCAGAAATTGAATCTAGAGTAATATCTCTCATTATGTATAAAACTAAAGTTGAAATAAATCAAAGACTTAAATATAAAAGCAGTCAATATGCTGGCACATGCCTGTAATCCTAGCACTCAGAAGGCTGAGGCAGAAGAATCACTGCAAGTTTGAGAACAGCCTGGGCTGCATAGTGAGTTCAAAGCCAGTCTGAACTTTATAGTGAGAACTTGCCTCAAAAATAAATAACTAAGCAAACATAAACACTAAATCTACTGAAATAATAGGTAAAACTCTTGAAGACCTAGGTGTAGACAAAGACGGTATGAATAAAAACCCAGTTGCACAGCAAATATTACAAAGAATCAACAAATGGAGTCACACCAAATAAAAAGGTTTTGCACAAAAAAATACCACCAGCAGAGTGAAGAGACAATTTACAGAATAGGAAAGAAGTTTTATCAGTTACTCCTCAAACAAAGGACTAATATCTAGAATACATAAAAAACCCAAAATTCAGACTCCCCATATTCAAAGATCCAATCCAAAAATGGGCATCTGAAAGAATATACACTTCTCAGGTCAAGAAGTATAAACAGCAAGTAAGTATATGAAAAAATGCTCAGCATCAGTGGTCACTTGAGAAATTCAAATTAAAACAACCTTTACATTATATTTCATTCCAGAAGAAAATGTCTATCATCAAGAAATCAACTAGTAACAAATACTAGAGAGGTTGTGGGGTAAAGAAATCCTGCAGCATTGTTGGTAGGTGTGTAAATTGGTGCTACCAATATAGAAATCAATATGGAGATTCCTCAAAATCTAAAACTAAAGATGCTCTTTGACCCAGCTATTTCCTTTCTTGGTATCATCCTGAAAGAATTAAAACATCACACCACAGTGATATATACACATTCATGATTGTAGCAGCACAATTTATAATAACTAAATCTTCGAAATAGCCCATATGCCCATCAACAGATGAATAGATAAAAAATGTGTTATTTATATATTATGGAGCAATATTGTGCCAAAAAGAAAGATAAGCTTGTCTTTTTTTATGGAAATGGATGCAACTCAAGACCATAATTTTAAGCTAAGTGAATATTACACACATTTTTAACCACTTTATAGTTTACCTCAAGCATGCCTAGGGTAGTGTCTGTCCCAAGCATCACTTGAGCAGATGCCATTTCAACCATGTTGATTAAACTTGATAAAATTGTCATTTCTATATTTCCTGTTATATTACAAAAGTTAAGGAAAATATACTATTTTTGTCACCTGAATTTAAATAATTGGACTGGTAAGTGGTTATATATCACAATATTTCTCTTGTGTGAGAAACTGTAAGTGTAAATAAGGAGCAAAACAGTGTACAGATATTGGGAAGTAAGAGGAACATGTCGAAATGAGCAAGGGAACAAGGAAGCTCCCGGGAGGAGTAAAGGGAAGAAGGAAAGGGGGATTTCAGAAAAGAACAGAGGGAAAAACAGAAACAAGGTATGGGAAGGAGGGTTGGAGAGAGAGGCAGAGGAGAAGAAAGAAAGAATTAAGATATCTCCTGTACAGCACAGGCACAGATTCCTTATAATGAATATGAGCACTCTGTATGATAAATGTGTACTAATAAAAATTGTATAAAATGAATACTGTGTTGACAAGTTTAATAACTCAGGTAAATAGGTAAACTATTTAAAGATATAATTTGTTAAAACTGATATAAGAAAAAATCAATCATACCTACTAAATAAATTAAATCAATAACTAAGAACCTTCCAAAGTGGAAAGCATCAGATGAGTACACTTATGAATTCCACCAAGTATTTATAGAATAAATAATGCAAATGCTTTACAATTTCTTTCAAACTACTACTTCCTAGTCAATTCTGTGCAGTCAATATCAGGCCAAAACTTGTCACCAGGTACCTGTATGATCAGCCAAAATCCAGAATATTGACAACACCAAATGCTGGCAAGGAGAAGGAGCAACAGAAACACTCACCCTTTGCTGCTGAGAATGAAAATTGGTGCTGCCACTTTGAAAGACAATTTGGCAACATTTTACAAACCTTATGAGGTATTCTCACTCTGAGACACCAGTTGTGTGTTTTGGTATTTACCAAAAGGAGTTGAACAGTTCTGCCCATGGAACAACTTGCATGAAGATACTCATAGCAGCTATATTCATAATCACAAAACTTGCATGTAAACAAGGTGTCTTTTAGTAGGTCAATGGTAAAGTGATCTGGTCTATCTAGACAATGGAATAATTGTTCAGAGCAAAAAAGAAATGAGCTAACAAACCATGAAAAGACATGCAAAACAACAATTCAAATTACTAAGTAAAACTAGTCAGTCTGAAGTGATTCTGCTTGACTCCAAATACTTGACATTACAGAAAAGTCAAAATTATGCAGACTGAAAAGTTCAGAGGTGTTATTTATTAGCAAGGGAAGAGGGGGTAAATAAATAAGTAGAACACAAGAATTTTAGGGAAGTAAAATGATCTCGTGGTACTATAAAACAGATAAATATCATTATGTTTTATTCAAATACACCATACCAATAACAAGCCCTAATATATATCGTGGATTTGGGGTAATAATGATATATCAGTTAAGTGTTTATGAAATGCTAAGTGCTGCTCCACTGCTAGTGTGGAGTGTGGTGTACATGGAAAAAATTTGCATATTCCTCTGAAGTTTGCTGTGAAATTAAAACTACTCTATAAAACAAAATCTATTAAAAATTAAAAGAAGATTAACAATATTTATCAGCAAATTACTAGAAATCAATATCAGGAAAAAATTACAATATCATAAATGAAAGAATATCAGTATAAATTCTATAGGCATTTAAATAATATAACAACATTATGAACAACTATTTCACAATAAGGTATGATATTTAAATGAAATGGAAAAATTTCTTGAATATCTAACAAAGCTCAGTAGAAAAGAAATTGATAACTGGAAAACTACTATATTTGTTAAAGAATTTGAATTCATGAAATACCTTTAAACAAAGAAAAAATTTCAGACCTTTTATGGCTTAACTGCCAAACCTTATAAATTATCTAAGGATGAAATGATACCAAATCCACGTAATTCTTCTAAAAATATATATAATGAGAAAAAGTATTTTCCAACTCATTTATGAGGCAGACATTACCTTGGCTCCATGATGCAAAGAAGACTATATAATTGAATGATGCAATATGGTAACTAAGAGCCACAGGGGCATCTCATTCATTTGAGATGTGGTGAGTCTAATGTAACACACACTGCTGTATAAAATAAACACTAGATTTCAAGGATTTGCAGTGACAGAACAAATAGAGAATATTTGTCAATATTTTATAGTGATTACAAAATTGTGAATATTGATAATATTTAGATTTAATAAAATACCAAAATTAATTTTGATTATGTCTTTTTAGTGTCTTTAATGTGGTTACAAGAAAACATTAAAGTACATATGTGCTTTTCACAATATATTTGTCAGTGCTACAAACCAAGATTTCTCATAAATATTGGTGCAAAACTTCTAATAAAGTAACAAATTGAATTTAGAAATACCCCAAACCCAGAACCTAACAAAATGTGGTTCATTATAGAATGTAAAGTAAGTAAGTCCACATTTGAAAATCATTCCCTACAATCTATCTTATATAAATAGGTTAAAGGAGAAAAAAAATGGCATGATCCTTTCAATAGGGGCAGAAAAAGTATCAGAAAAAATTTAACATCTTTTGTGATTTAAAAAATGTGCAGCCACTGTGGTTTGCAGCTGAGGCCTGTGTGCTGTACATCAACTGCCTGGGGACCTTTATCTTAGTGGCCTGCTTTCCACTGCCATGTGGTTTACAACAAAGGCCCACTCAAGCTTAATCAACTGCCTGGGGACTTTGGTCCTTGTGGCCTGCATTCTGCCAACATTGTGTTTCATGACTGAGGTCCAGAAGAGACAGGTACTCTCCATCAACTGCCTGAAGACTCTGGGATGGGTGGCCCAATTTCCACTGCCATTGTGGTTCATAGCTGAATACCACATGTGCTCAGTCAACCACTTGGGGATCCTGGTCCCAGTGGCCTACACTCTGCTATCATTGTGGTTTGGGCTCCATCAACTGTCTGGGGATCCCAGACCTAGTGGCCACCTTCCACCACCAATGTGGGGCAAGTCTGACACCCAGTTAAACTGTGGACCCTAGAAGCCCTCAGTGAGCTGCTGAGAAGAGTGAGGCTTAGCACTTTGCCTCTGGCATCCAAAATGACAACATGAAGGAGGAAAACACAATCTCAGAAATCTACCCCACCCAGAGCAAGTCCCAGAGACATTGACATAGGAGAACTTGGAAGTAACACACCTGAAATCTATAAAATGATTGCAACTGAAGTAAAGAAACAACTCCATCAGCCCATAGAAGAAATTAGATCAGAAATAATCTCTCAGGTAAAAAAATGAAATGACAACAATAATGAAAGAATTACTCAGCACATCGAAAGAGGACATATATAAAAAATAGACAAGCATAGAAAAATGATGGATACGTTCAATGAAATATACAAGAAAGAGCTACAATGCATGAAACAGATTCAAAGAGATATCCAGGAAATCAAAACTTCCATTGAAAGCTGCCAAAACCACTTGAATGAAACCAAAGATAGAGTCTCAGATCTTGAAGGCAGCACTGCCGCTAATGACCATAAAAGGAATGTTCTCTTAAAAATAACAAGGAACTGGGAAATATCAATCCAACAGTGGCAAGATGATGCAAAAAAAAGTAACACTTATAGGTGTCAATGAAACAGCAGGAGTCAACACAAATGATATAAAAAGAATATTTGCAGAAGTAATAGCAGATATCTCCCAAAGCATGGAAAAAGAATACGACATATAGTAAGTGAGGCATACAGGGCTCTAATTAGCCACAACCAAAATAAAACTACACCCAGATATGTAGTAATCAAGATTCCAGAATTCAGCAAAAGAACAGAATATTAAAAGGTGTTAGAGAAAAGAAATAGATCACCTGTAAAGGAAAGCCCATCAGAATCATGGCAGATTTTTCAAAACAAACCATCCAATGGAGAAGACCTTAGAATGAAGAATTATAGGTCCTGAGACAAAACAGCTTTCAAACAAGATTAATGCATCTTGCAAAACTATCCTCCAAGTTTAACGGAGAAATAAAATTTTTCCATGCAAAGAACAATCGAAGAACTACATGAGTGCCAAACCAAACCTACAAAGAGTACTAAAAGATATAGAAAGAGACTAAAATGACCACAATTTCAAGAACAATAGAAAGGTACCCTTAAGCAGAGCAAGCAGTTAAATAGAGAGCAAGAGTAGGAAACCAACAGCAAGAGCTATAACCATTAATGTTAATGGCCTCAATCCACCAAAAAAAAAAAAAAAAAGAAGCAGACTGACAGAGTGGATCAAGAAATAAAATACAATAATATGCTATATACAGGGAACACATTTAACTCAAAAGGAAATTCATAAACTGAAAGTCAAAGGATGGAAAACAATCCTCCATGTGACAGTAATCCATAAAAAAGCAGGGGTAGCTATTCTGTTTGCAGACAATGTGTACTTCAAACCAAGAATGACCAAAGAGATACAGAAGGTCACTACATACTTGGTAGGAAAATAACATCAAGAGGAAGAGAAAACAACCATAAATATGTATGCACCATACATGGGAGAGGAGCACCCAACTGTATAAGACAAAACTTAATAGAAATGAAAAAGCAAATAACACTATTGTAATGGGTGACCTTAACCCTCCACTGACACAAAGAGATAAGTAAACTGGACAAAAAATCAGTGAAGAAATAACAAGACTGAACAAAACTCGTGAACAAATTGACATAGTAGATATTCACAGAGTGTTCCACCCTACAACATTAGAATACACATTCTTGTCAGTTTCACAGGGACATTCTCTAAAATAGACGACATACTAGTTCATAGAACATGCTTAACTAAATGCAAAGGAATTAAAATTATCTCATGCATTTTGTCTGACCATAATGCAGTGAAATTGGAAATTAATGACAAAAGGAACCACAAAATCTCCATAAACACATGGATAGTAAGTAACAGCCTCTTGAATAACCAATGGGTCACAGATGAAATTAAAGAAGAAATTAAACAATATATACAAACAAATGAAAATATAAATACAACTTACTAGAATCTGTGGAATGCACTGGAAGCAGTCCTCAGAGGGAAGTTTATAGCGGTGAACTCACACATCAGGAAAATAGAATGAGAACAAACAAATAGCCTAATGCTGCACCTCAAACTTCTCGAAAAAGAAGTCAAGCCCAAAGCCCAAAGAAAGGAGGAAATTATAAAGATCAGTGCAGAAACTAATACGGTTACGATGAACAAAACTACAAAAAATTAACAAATCAAAGAGTTGGTTCTTTGAAACGATAAATAATGTTGATAAACCACTAGCCAACTTCATCAAAAAAGAAAGAAAAAACTCAAACTCATGTCATAAAGAATAAAAAAGGTGAAATCACTGCAGATCCTGTAGAAACTTAGATGGTCATTAGTACATACTTTGAAAACTTTTACTACCATAGGATGGAAAACACAGAAGAAATGGACAGATTCCTAAATATGTATGAACTACAAAAGTTAAATCAAGAAGATATAAAAATCCTGGGCATGCGCCCATGAGACTTTCCCACAGAGAGCCAGACCAGCCCAGCGGAGCTATGGGAGCAGCTTTTCTGAGATACACAGTGTTCTGCCCTGCCCTGGACACCATTAGAGCACCTGTGCACAAGCCCATGAGACTTTCCTGCACAGAACCAAACCAGCTCAGGGGAGCTACAGGAGCAGCTTTTCCCGCTAGACTCTAGATGGGTGAATAAACTCCACCAGAACGGCAGTGCCTGCAAGACTTTCCCAAAGTTTCCCACAGAGAGGGAGCCCAGCTTCACGGCAGCAGTAGAGCAGGCTTTACAGCAGACCTTTGACGGGTAAGGCCCATGCCGGTGCTCTGCCCAACAAGACAACTTTCCCCCACCATTGTAGGTAGGCTCTGAGCCTGGCACCTCAGCAACCGTCTGTGGTTCCTGGGCCCAGTGCTTTACGTTAGCTAACATCTGGGGATAAGTTTGATATCCAGGTAAACAAGGGTTGCTAGAGTCATCTGTGAGCTGTCTGGGTAGTGTGTAGCTCAACACTTTTCATCTGACATCCAAAATGACAAGACAGAGGAGCAAAACGCAGCCACAGAACTCACCCCCACCCAGAACAAGTCCAGGAAACAATGATATAGGAGAACTAGGAAGCCACATACCTGCAGTTTCTGAAATGATCTCATCTGAAGTAAAAAAAAAAACAAAACAAAACTCCATCAGGCCATAGAAGAGATTAAAGGAGAAATAATCTCTCAGGCAAAAAATGAAGTGAAAATAATAATGGAAGAAATGCTCCACGCATATAGAGAAGAAACAGATAAAAGAATAGAAGAACATAGAAAACAAATGAAAACGTTACATGAACAATTTAGGAATGAATTACAACACATGAAACAGACTCAAAGAGAATGCCAAGAATTGAAAACTTCCATTAAAAGCTTGCAAAACCACTTCAGTGAAGCTGAAGATAGAATTTCAGATCTTGAAGATAGCATGGCAGCTAGTGACCATGAAAGGGAGGAGCTCTTAAAGTCATCAAGGATCCAGGAAAAGTTAATCCAACAGCTTCAAGATGAGGCACAAAGAAATAATATCCAAGTAATAGGAATCAATGAAACAGCAGGAGGCAACACAAACGATATAAAAAGAATATTTGCAGAAATAATAGCAGAAAATGTCCCAAACACAGTAAGAGATACTGAAGTGCAGTTAAACGAAGCATATAGAACCCAAACAAGCCATAACCCAAATAAAGCCACACCCAGACATATAATAGTCAAGATGCCAGACATTTAGCAAAAGAACACAATATTAAAAGCAGCTAGAGAAAAGAAACAGATCACCTCTAAAGGAAAGCCCATCAGAATCACAGCAAACTTCTCAACAGAAACCATGAAATCAAGAAGAGCTTGGAGCGAGGTATTACAATTCTGAAAGAAAACAGCTTCCAACCCAGACTGATGTATCCTGCAAAACTATCCTTCAAATTCAATGGAGAAATAAAATATTTCCATGACAAAGAACAACTGAACTTCATGAGTGCCAAAGCAACATTACAAAAAGCACTAAAAGAAATTCTTGACAGAGAAAAAATAAACCGCGATCTCAAGAACAACAATAGAAAGGAAGCTTTAAGTGGAACAAGCAAATAAACAGATAGCAAAAATAGGAAAGCAACAACAAGAAAATAGCAGACAAGAATAAACCAACATATAACAGTTACAACCACTGATGTGAATGGCCTCAATTCACCAGTGAAAAGAAACAGACTGGCAGAGTGGGTTAAGAAAAAAATCCAATAATATGCTGTATACAGGAAACATTTTACTCAAAAGGAAATCCACAGACTGAAAGTTAAAGGATGAAAAACAATTTTCCATGCAACAGGTTCCCAGAAAAAAGCAGAGGTAGCTATTATGTTTGCAGATAATGTAAACTTCAATCTGAAAACAATCAAAAGAGACAAAGAAGGCCACTACATACTAGTTAGGGGAAAGCTGCAAGAGGAAGAAATAACAATCCTAAACATGTATGCACCAAATACTGGAGCACCAAACTTTATAAGTCAAATCTTAACAGACATGAAGAACCAAATAATTAATAACACTCTTGTAATAGGGAACCTAAATACCCCTCTGATACAAAGAGACAGATCAACTGGCCAAAAACTCTGCAAAGAAATAACAGACCTGAACCAAAGGTGTGAACAAATGGACTTAGTAGATGTATACAGAGTGTTCCACCCCACAATATCAGAATACACATTTTTCTCAGCTGCACATGGGACTTTCTGTAAAATAGACTACATTCTAGCCCATAGAGCATACCTACCTAAATGCAAAAGAATTGAAATAATCCCATGCATATTATGTGAGCACAGTGCAATGAAATTGGAAATTAATGACAAAGGGAACTCCAAAATCCCCATAAACACTTGGAAATTTGACAACAACCTCCTGAATAATCAATGGGTCACAGACGAAATTAAAGAAGAAATTAAAAAATACCTACAAGCAAATGAAAATGCAAATACAAACTACCGGAACCTGTGGGATGCAATGAAAGCAGTCCTCAGAGGGAAATTTATAGCAATGAAATTACATATACAGAAAACAGAAAGAGATCAAATAAACAGCCTAAATCTACACCTCAAACTTCTAGAAACAGAAGAGCAAGCCAAACCAAAAGCCCAAAAAAGGAAGGAGATTATAAAACTCAGGGCAGAAATTAATGCAATTGAGATGAAGAAAACGCTAGAAAAAATAAAAAAAGAGTTGGTTCTTTGAAACAATAAATAAAATTGATAAACCCCTAGCCAAACTTATCAAAAAAAGAAAAGAAAGAATTCAAATTCATCCAATAAGGAAAGAAAAGGATGAAATCCGTACATATCACACAGAAATTCAAAAGATAATTAATACCTACTTTGAAAATCTTTACTCCCATAGGATAGAAAACTCAGAAGGAATGTACAGATTACTGGAAATGTACGAAGTACCAAAATTGAATCAGGAAGATATAAAAATCCTGAACAACCCAATATCAATTAGTGAGATTGAAAATGTCATTAAAAACTTACCAACAAAGAAAAGCCCAGGCTGTGATGGATTCACAGCAGAATTCTATAAAACATTCAGCATAGATTTAATGCCAACACTCCTCAAACTCTTCAACGAAATTGAAAAGAAAGCAATTCTCCCTAACTCACTTCTGGAGGCAAATATTATACTGATACCAAAATCAGAGAGGGAACCAACTAAGAAAGAGAACTATAGGCCAATCTCCCTAATGAACATAGATGCAAAGATACTCAATAAAATACTAGCAAATATACTGCAGTGAATCATAAGGAAAATTATACACCATGACCAGGTAGGGTTTATTCCAGGAATGCAGTGATGGTTCAATATTCTCAAATCAATTAATGTAATACATCATATCAATAGAGTCAAAGACAAAAACCACATGATCATCTCAATAGATGCAGCAAAAGCTTTCAATAAAGTCCAACACGCATTCATGTTAAAAACCCTAGAAAAAATAGGAATAGATGGCCTTTACCTCAACCTGATCAAAGCCATCTATGACAAACCAACAGCCAACATCGTACTAAATGGGGAAAAACTGAAAGCTTTCATGTTAAACCCAGGAACAAGACAAAGGTGTCCACTGTGACCGCTCCTATTCAACATAGTTCTGGAAGTATTAGCCAGACCAATTTGATAACATAGAGAAATAAAAGGAATAAGGATAGGAAAGGAAGGAGTAAAATTATCACTATTTGCAGATGACATGATTCTTTACATGGAAGACCCAAAAAACTTCACAAGAAGACTCCTTCAATTAATAGACAAATTCAGCAGTGTAGCTGGATACAAAGTCAACACCCCAAAATTAATAGCATTTCTATATGCAAACAACAAACAGTCTGAGAGAGAAATTAAGGAAGCCATACCTTTTACAATAGCATCCAAGACATTGAAATATTTAGGAATCAATCTAACAAGGGATGTAAAAGATTTATTCAATGAAAACTACAGTACAGGAAACCATACCTTTTACAATAGCATCCAAGACACTGAAATATTTAGGAATCAATCTAACAAAGGGTGTAAAAGATTTATTCAATGAAAACTACAGTACTCTGAAAATAGAGATCGATGAGGATTTCAATAAATGGAAAAATATTCCCTGCTCATGGTTAGGAAGAACCAACATTGTGAAAATGGCCATACTACCAAAATTGTTATACAGATTTAATGCAATTCCCATTAAACTACCATTAGCATACATCACAGATTTAGAGAAAACATGCCTTAAGTTCATCTGGAACCAGAAGAGACCAGAATAGCAAAAGCAATCCTGGGCAACAAGGACAATTAGGTGGAATCACAATCCCTTACCTGAAATTATACTACAAAGATACTATAATAAAATCAACCTAGTACTGGCTCAAAAACCGACCTGAGGATCAATGGAACAGACTGGAAGATACAGCCACAACCACAAACACACTCAGCCACCTAATATTTGACAAAGAGGCCAAACATACTCACTGGAAAAAAGATAGGCTGTTTAATAAATGGTGCTGGAAAAACTGGCTTGCCTCTTGCCAAAGACTGAAAATAGACCCCAGTCTATCACCATGCACCAAACTCAGGTCAAAATGGATCACGGACCTCAACATTAAAACAGAAACTCTAAATCTATTGGAAGAGAAAGTAGGTAAAAATCTTGAAGACATAGGAGTAGGCAGAGAATTCATGAACAAGAACGAAGCTGCAAGGGAAACACTTCAAAGAATCAATAACTGGGACCTCATCTTACTGAAAAGTTTTTGCACATCTAAAGAAATCACCAGCAAAGTGAAAAGAAAACCCACAAATTGGGAAAAAAATCCTAGCTGGCTGTCCCTCAGACAAAGGTCTTCTACCTAGAACATACACAGAATTAAAAAACATGAACCTGTCCAAATTCAAAAACCCAATCCAGAAATGGGCATCTGAGATGAATACACACTTCTCAGATATAGAAATACAAATGACAAATAAATACATGAGAAAATGTTCTACATCTTTAGTCATTCGAGAAATGCAAATAAAAACAACATTGAGATTTCATCTCACCCCAGTAAGATTGGCCAGCAGTAAGAAATCATCCAATAACAAATTCTGGCGAGGCTTTTGAGAAATAGGAACTCTTCTGCACTGTTGGTGGGAATGCAGACTGGTGAAACCACTGTGGAGAGCAGTTTGGAGATTCCTCAGCAAACTAGGTATAGAGGTCCCATTCAACCCAGCTATTTCCCTTTTGGGTATTTTCCCAGAAGATTTGAAAGCATAGTATCTCCACGATATATGTGAACCCATGTTTATAGCAGCAGAATTTGTAATAGGTAAATTGTGGAAGCAACCCAAATGGCCATCCACAGAGGACTGGATTAAAAAAATGTGGCATTTTTACATAATGGAATATTACCCAGCTATGAAGAAGGACAGATTTGGGACTTTTGTAGGCAAATGGTCACAATTGGACACTGTACTCATAAGCAAAATAAATCAGAGATTCATGTACAGGCAACATATTGTATCACTGGTGTAGGAATCTGAAGGTGAGAATGTAGATTGGGGGGTGCAAAGGGAATCTACTCAAAAATAGGGAGCAGGTAGGATGAGGGGAGGAAGAAAAGGAGAAGGGACAAATATGTATCTATGTATGTATATGCAAGATGGCTAAAATGGCGGCACTATTGACCTGTGTCGCTTTATGGTAAGGAACAGTTCATGATTGTTTGATAAGACTGTATGTCTATATGTGATTTCAGAAGCATGCACTTTGATGTTATCAATGTGTGGTGCAGCAACCATTGGTGATTCCCTGTTGCTTTGTCTATAATTCAATTTTGATTGTACTGCTCTTGTGCTACTTTGTGTCTTTTTATTAATGTTTCCCTTTTTGTTGTTGTTGTTATTGTTTGTTTTCTTTGTTTGTTTTTTATACTTTTAAAAATAAGAAAAATCCTGTGTAACACAATATCAATTAATAAAATTTAAAACATGATTAAAATCTACCAGCATAGAAAACTCCAGGTCCTGATTTATTGACAGATGAATTCTACAACAAATTTAGAGACGGTATAATGCCAACATGCTCAATCTCTGTGATGAAATTGAAACAGAAGCAATTCTCCCTAACTTATTCCTGGAGGCAAGTATTAAACTGAAACCAAAACCACAGAGAGACTCAACCAAAAAAATAGAACTACATCCCAGTCTCTCTAATGAACACTGATGCAAAGATACTCAATAAAATACTAGCAAACAGAATTCAGCTAATCATCAAGAAGATAATACACCATAAACAAGTGGGATTCATCCCAAGGATGCAGGGACGGTTATTATATAGAAACAAATGAATGTAATACACTATATCAACATAGCCAAAGACAAAAACCACATGATCATCTCAGTAGATATAGAAAGAGCTTTTAACAAAGTCCAGTACTCATTCATGATTTAAAAAAACCTGAAGAAAATAGGAATAGATGGTCTTTACTTCAATCTGATCAAAACCATCCATGACAAACAAACAGTCAACATCATAGTAAATGGACAAAAACACAAATCTTTCACTTTAAAATCAGGAATAAGACAAATGTATCCACTGTGACCAGTCCTATTCAACGTAGTTCTAGAAACATTAGCCAGAGCAATTACACAAGACAGAAAAATAAAAGGAATAAAGATAGGAAGGAAAGAAGTGAAATTACCATTATTTACAGATGACATGATATTCTACATGGAAGACTCCAAAACTCCACCAAAATTCTCCTAGAATTAATAAACAAATTCATTAGCATAGCTGGATACAAAATCAACACTCAAAAATCAATAGCATTCCTATACACAAACAATAAACACATTGAGGGAGAAATTAAGGAAACCATAACTTTCACAATAGCATCCAAACAATTGAAACACTTAGGAATCAATATAACAAAAGAAGTAAAAGATCTATAGTGAAAACTATACTACTCTGAAAAGAGACTGAAGAGGATTTCAGAAAATAGAAAGATATTACTTGATTATGGATTGTGAAAATGGGCATGCTTCCCAAATTGTTGTACAGATTCAATGCAATCCCAATTAAGATACCATTATCATACCTCACAGATCTAGAGAAAACATTCCTAAAATTCATCTGGAATGAAAACAGACCCAGAATAACAAGAGCAATCCTGGGCAATAAAGATAAGTCAGGTGGCATCACTTTTCTGGACTTGAAATTATACTATAAAGCTACTGTGATAAAATCAGCATGGTCTTGGCAAAAATAAGACCAGGGGGACAACACATGGAAGACGCTAGAAGATGCAGTCACAACCACAATCACACTCAGCCACCTTACCTTTGACAAAGGGGTCAGACAAGTTCATTAGAAGAAAGGTAACTTCTTTAATAAATGGTTCTGGAAAATCTGGCTCTCCACATACCAATGACTAAACCTAGAACCATGTCTATCACCATGCACCAAACTAAAGTCAAAAAGGACTAAAGATCTGAATGTTAAAATAGAAACACTAAATCTACTGGAGGAGAAAGTAGCTGGAGATCTTGAAGATATAAGGAAAGGCAGAGTTCTTGAGCAAAAGTCAAACTGCACAGGAAATACTTCAAGGAATCACCAACTGGGATCCCATCTTTTTGAAAAAATTTTGCATATCAAAAAAAATTACCAGCAGAATAAAAAGAAAACCCCCAAGCAAAACACATTTAGCCAACTGTCCCTCTGACAAAGAACTTCTATCTAGAACATAGAAAGAATTTTTTAAAATTGGGCCCTTCAAATTCAAAGACCCAATCCAATCTGAGATGAATATACACGTCTCAGATGAATGCCAAATAAACACATGAAAAAATGTTCAACATTATTACGCATTCTAGAAGTGCAAATTCAAACAACACTGAGATTCCATCTCACCCCAGAAATAATGGCTATCATTATGAAAACAACCAATGACAAATGCTGGATGGGCTCTGGGGAAAAAGGAACACTTTTCTACTATTTGTGGGAGTATAGATTGGTGCAATCACTATAGAGATCAGTCCTGGAGATTCCTCAGTAAACTAGGATTAGATGTTCCATTCAATCCAGCTATTCTCCTCCTGGGTACTTTTCCAGAACTGAAATCATCACACCACAGCAATGTATGTGCACCCATGTTTACAGCAGTGCCATTTGTAATAGCTAAATCATAGAGGCAACCCAAACGCCCATCAACTGAGGAATGGATATGCTATTTTCATACCATAGAATATTACTCAGCTGTAAAGAAAAATAAATTCAAGGCTTTTATAGGCAAATGGATGTAACTAGAGATGATATTTATAAGTGAAGTAAATCAGACTCACGTGCAAACATTGCATTGCCTCTCTAGTATAAAAACTTGAAAGATTAAATAAAATCTAAAAAGTGAAATAGATATTGTGAAAGGAAAATAACGTGCTGAAAAGGATAGAAGAACTGGGATGAGAGAAAATAGAAAAGGAAGAGAGAAGGGAAAATACGTGTATATGCATAACAAGATAGCTAAGATAATTGTACTACTAATTTCCACTGGTTTATTGAAAAGAAGAGTCAATGTTTAATTGTTTGATCAATCTTACATGCCTGTATTTGTTTATCTGAGTAACTCATCTGAAGATAACAGTGCAACAATCATTGTTAACTTATGAACTTGTCTGAAATTCTGTATTGCTTTCATTGTTTTTATGTTGTTTTATGTCTGTGTGTTTGTCAATATGTTTTCATTCTTTTGTCTTTAAAAGAAAAATTGCACAAGTACATAACCAAAGTTAGAATGAAAGGGAAGATTCTCAGCATTATAAAGGGTATCTTCACCCTTTTTAGATTCCACAAATACATCCCATAATTAATGGTGAATGACTGGATATTTTCCCTCAATATCGGAAATAAAGGATTCTAATTCTTACCACCCCTACTAGTATATAATGGAAAAATTCACTAGTGTAGTAAAAGACAAGGAAAATAAATATTAAATATAGTTGAAAAATGAAATCATCTTTATTAACAAATACATAATTATTTCTGTAGAAAATAAAAACCTACCATAAAACTGCTAGAGCTAATTTATTTAGTAAGACTATAGGGTATTAAGACAACATGCAAAGCAGTGGCAGTTCTACAGATTTGCAAGGAAAGAGTAGAGCTAGACTTTTTCCTTTTTTGAGAGAGACTTGCTATGTAGTTTAGACTAGCCTTGAACTCACTATGCAGCCCAGGCTGGCCTTAAACTCACGGGGATCCTTCTGCATCAGCAGCCCAAGCACTGGGATTATAGGCACGAATCATCAAGCCCAGCTAAAATTGGAAATTTATTGTAGCCACGATATGCAATAAACACAAATCTAAAAAATGTGCAATACGTAAGCTCTATAAGGCACTGACGAAAGAAATGCAGCAGACTAAATCAAAAGTATGTACTGAGATGAGATGATTCAATGTTATTATTTTGTTCATTCCATCTTAATCTATTTATAGATTCAGCAAAATCCCAAATATCGAGTAGGCTTTTATTTAGTAGAAATAAATAGGCTAATTCTAAAATTTACATGAAAACCCCATGGAACTACAATAGTTAAAACAGTGTTGAAAAACAACAAAGTTGTAGAACTCACACTGCCTGACTCATCTGAAAGCTATAGATAAAACAATGTCTTAACCCCCAAAATAGACACACAGATCAATACACAAAATAGAGAATCCAGAAGTACATTCACACATAATATGGCCAATTGATTTTTTAGTACAAATGCCAAAATAATTCTGAGAAGTATTTATCTTTTGAAAAAATAGTCCTGAGATAATTAGATATTCATATCCAAAATGATGAACCTTGACTAGTACCTGTCATGATAAAAAAAAATTAGCTTAAAATAAATTATAACATGTTGTGGCTTGTGACTAGGCATTTCCTCAAAACCTTATGAACTTACAGGGCTTTACAGAGGTGGCTGGGTCTAGAGTGTGTGATATTGAGATTAAGTGTGTGATGCTGGGATCAAGGGGGTGTGATTACTAAATTAGTCATCTGATTGATTTGACATAGTTCTGGATAGGATTAATGGTACATCCACCCTGGGTATAAATGCTACTGACCCTAAGGGGCAGGTAGTGTGGATGGAATATAATCGAAGAAAAAGGGTTGTTGCTTGTTGATTGCTGCTTGCTGCTTTATTCCTTCTGTCTTCCAGGAACTATTTTTCTTCTATGATGCCTCTTTGCATGCCTCTCTGCCTTGGAGCCACCAAATTTGGACTGAAACCTCTGCAAACTCTGAGCTGAAATAAGCCTTTCTTCCTTTAATTTTGAGTGTTGGGTTTTTGTCTCAGCAATGAGAAAAGTAACTAAGACATAGACCTAAATATAAAAAGTAAGTCTGTGAAATCTCCAGAAGAAAAATAAGCTTGCAACTTTCAGTGAAGCAAACATTTTTTAGGTGAAACACAGAAAGCAAAATCTACAAAAGGAAATCAGTAAATTGTATTTGATAAAAATCTGATAAAAGACTGATATGTGGAGTATCATAAGACTCTTTCATAGTCAAGCAATAAAACAAATAATCCAACAATAAAGGGCAAAGACCTATGCAGCATTTCAGCAGAAAAGAGAAATAGATAAGAAGCACGCAAAAGGTGCTGAGCACAATTAGTCATAAATAAATGCAAACCGTGGCTACAGTAATTTACATGTAAGCATCCATCAGAAAAACTTCACTTGAGAGAAAACCTGATCCTAACATATACCCACAAAGATTCCAACTCCAGGAGCTCTCCTACCCCTCAGTGTGCACGGGCAGCCAGCACAGCCCCTTTAATAAGCAACTTGGTCTTTCTTATCATGTTGAAGTGCCACTTATTATTTGACCTAGGTGTTTGCACAAGAAAAATAAAAACATATATCCACAGCAGAGTTGTACAGAATTATTTCTAGTGGCATTTATGCGAAAATTTGAAATTATCCAAATTTTCACTAACTTGAAAATGGATATATTAATTTTAGTATATCCTTACAATGAACTAATTGTAAACCACCAAAGAATGAGCTACTGATAGTGATTCAATATAGATGTATCCCAGATGCCCAGTGCTATGTGAGAAGATCCAGGATCAAAGCATTCTAGAAATATCACAATAATAGGGAATGAAAACATGTCAGTATTTTCTAGGCACTGCAGTTAGATGTATGAAATTAGCTACAAATGGGCAGAAAGGAATTGATCTGGTCTTGAAAATATTGTATACCTGTTTCACAGATGTAAACATACAACCATATGTGCTTATTAAAATTCATTAAACTTTACCCTAATAAATGTGGGATGTACTGTTGTAAATTGCATTTCAACAATCCTGATTCTAAAATTTAAAAAAAAAAAAAAATATATATATATATATATACGTTTTCTTGCTTAGTGTTTCAACATGATCTTGTGTTATGTAACAGAACTGTGTTCATTACCTAAGTGTTATTTTACATTCAAATTTGTAAAACTTAAATCATACATTTCAATCTCATAAAAATGCAGTCTTAGATAACTTTGAAAAGAATACTCTTTTATAGGAAACAAACCTACATACATAAATCCTTTTATAAGATTATAAAAGTAGGCACATAACTGTTTAATTATAAATGCTCAATTGTTTGAATCCATAATGCATAAGTGAATTAATCAACAATGAGAACATTAATGAGCTAAGAAAAATATCCTATAGTCATGTTTTCATACTAGGGTTGTTTACTGTGAACTGCATAATAAGTTCTTGTATAAATAAAAGAAGGGATTTTAATAAAAATACATTTGTTTGGAAAACATAAGACAATATTTAGAGGGGAAAACATCTAATTTGAAATTGGGTCTCACTATGTAATCCAAGCTGGCCTGGAACTCATGACAATCCTCTTGCCTCAGCCTCTCAAGTACTGGGACTATAGGTGTGTGCCACCAAGTCCAGCTAAAGAAAAAATTTTAAATACTCATACTGAATAAAAATACCCAGATTTTAAGTCCCAATTCATTGAAATTTCACCACACCATAAGTTACTCTTCAAAGTAATTATCCAAATTTTTCTTTCATTAAAGTCTAATGAAGAGATATTTAAAAATAAGAGCTAATATGTATTCCTACAATGCACCTGACATTCTTGTAAATATTTTACACATTAACTCATTTATTTTTAACACCAACCCTATTACCCAGGTGGTGATTATATCCATTTGGCATTTGGGGTGTCTGAGGCAGATGAGTTTATAAAACTTCTCCAAAGTCACAGGATTATTTAAAAGTGAATCTGAATTCACACTCAGGAAGCCTCACACTTCAGTCCACTGTGATCACTAGGTGCTTGTAAAATAGCAGTGATCACTATACTATTTCCTTACAGTTTACACAGATTTCTGAGGGTGTGGGTACATGGGCAAGGAGAGACTGCATTAATATTGTGCGAAGCCTCAAAGGTGGCCCTTTCCTATTTTTCAAAACCAACTTTGGTACTTTTTAGAATTTAGCAAGACTGAAAGAGTATCTTTCATCAAAAAATTGACCATTTTCTCTCTGATTTCTCTAAATGCTTAACCCTTGTAAAGCTAATGCCCTTCTCAAGCAGCGGTGGCATTAGCTGGTGCTAAGAAGCAGCACATTCCTCTCTCCCCTCTGAAGAAGGTACCTCTTCCACCACCCCTGTGCAGTCAAGGAAGGACAACCCCCTTCTCAGCTCTTTCAGTTCTCCCTCCCACTAAGGATTCTTGTTAAGAGATTTCTCTTTGGTCCTACTAATCATTACCTCACATTGAAACATAATTTCAATGTAGCTTTGCTGACCTGTACAACTTTCTTCTCCTTTAGAGCAAAGAGAGCCAAGTAACCAAACCTTCCTCCACCTCACTTCCTCCCTGAGCCTTGCAGCTGGGCATCTTTGTTCTTTCTCATTAGAACTGACCAATCTTAAGTAAAATTTAGCAATAATTTCAGGTCCACACCCCTTGTCTTTTCCAGAAAGTGCCTTCACTCAGTGGCATGGTGTCGGCTATCAGATTAAAGCAGTTACCATCTCCACTATTCTGCCTCTCACTTTCCACTCAAGCTAAAACTGTCTTCCATGCTGCTCAAGGACATGTACTTTCAGGTATCTGGCCATCCATAAGATTAAATAATATATGTTATTTAAGGAAGATATATTCATCCCTCCACTTTTCAAATATTTGTCAAAAGCAACATTTAATTTCTCTTCATTTATTTACAATATTAGAGATCAAATTCAGGGTTTTTGTACCAAGAGACATCTTAGTCCTTTTCATTATGAATAGCAGTATTTTAAATTTGAGACCATGTCTCACCAATTGTCTAAGTTGTCAAAGCTGGTTTTGAACTGTCTGTCCTCCTCCCTTTGGGTCTCTGAGTGCTGAGATACAAGTGTGGGCCACTGGTCCCAGCTAAAGGCAAACATTTTACATTAACAATAATCTCTCTTCTTGTCACATATTCTTAGTCTTGTTTATCTTTCCTTCACATTGTTTAGATAGGTCTCTTGCTTTCTCTCACACCCTTTCTCTCCCTCTCTCTCTCCCTCTCTCTGTCTCTGTCTCTCTTTACCCTCCAATGACTGCTGAGCGGTCTAGTCCTTCATATCTTCAATCTCGGATTATAATTTGCTATCTCTGTTATACTGTCCTCCCATTCCAATCCAGACTGTACATTACTATCACTAAAATTATGTCATCATTTCATTTTCAACAGACCCTATTTTATTTTCAACAGATCCTTCCCAATATTTAGGTTATTATTTGTCAATTATTTTCTATACAAATCTCAGCTCTTCATGAGTGACTAAAACAAATTAGTGTTCTTAGAGTTTTATATAGATGTCTTTTATTTAGACCAACCTAGCTGTACTTTCCTTAGGTCATACAAGTTTTTTGGTACTAGTAATCATTCTCCCTGTAACACCATTAGCACAGAGGAAATAGATCCAAGTCTAGTAAATCATGGCATCTCACCAATTCCCAAAATATTGTGACTGGATGAAGACTGGTCACCTGACCCAAATGAATCAATTAGAATCCACCCCTGAAATGACTGATGAATTTATGAGGGACAATCTTCCACAGCATTCATGAGCCACAAGAGTAATTGGGCATGTATATTTCAGTGAACAGATTGCTAGGTGTATTCAAAATAGAAAGAGACAGAACACAAATTATATCATTTATGCACACTGATTAAGGTATATACAGTGCCAAAGGCACTTTTGGATTGATTTTATATTAAAAATTTCATGCTGGTTTTCAGTCACAAGTAAGATTCTATTCACTCTGCACTGTCAACATATACATTATTTGGTTGTTTACTGCAGGGTCATTTATAGGCTGTAGATATAAAGGTGAATCAAATGCCATGCAGCATTTCAGTCAGTTTGGAAGAAGTCATGTACATCTGAGCTTAGCAAATGCCTAAGAGAAATCCTGCAGGTAAGAAACTGCAGAAAATATAATGGTTCATTCTGAGTCAGCTGAGAAAGCTTCAGGTATAGGATGGATTTGAATCAGACCCAAAAAGATGATGAGCTCATTGATATTACTCTTCAGTTTATAGGAAGCCTATTTCATTACTTCCTTATTTGTTCAAGTTCATTTCTATAATCCTGTCCAATCCTGTTAATTATTCTAAATTTATTTTATCATGGGGCTCCAGTTCACAACTGTTTCCTTCCTGTATGCCTTGACAGGAGATTTTCCCATTGGATTGTGCATATCTTCATATATATATATATATATATATATATATATATATATATATATTACATATCCTAATAAAAACACTCTGTACTGTTATCTCCGTCTCGCCTGTGCTGCTGTCATTGGCCAAGAGAATCTTACAAGAACTCAGGTGATGCTCCTGCCATGCCTTTGAACCTCAGTGTTAAATAAACCTCTTTTCTTGAGAAAGCTAGCCTGCCTCAGGCATCTCATCTCAGTTACATAAGAGATTAATGTAGAACCAAGCACAGCACCGGGGCACTAAATACTTGGAAAACAACAAAATACAGCAGATGTCAGGTTCATGTAATTTGACTAAATGTCTATGTAGAGTAGATTAACTTTATTGCTAAAGAATCTCAAAGGCACGCCGGGCATGGTGGCACATGCCTTGTAATCCCAGCACTCAGGAAGCTGAGGCAGGAGAACTGTTGAGAGTTTGAGACCAGCCTGAGCAACAAAGTGAGCTCAGAGCCAGCCTGAGCTGCATAGTGAGACTCTGTCTCAAAACAAGACAAAAAAAAAAAGAAAAAGAGAAAGAATCTCAAAGGCCTACTCTTAATTTCTTTCTTTTTTATTTTATGTAAAAATGTCAAACAAAATTTCATAAGAAGATGGTAGGAGAATAATGATAGGCTACTGCCCAAGTATGAACTGTTGAATCATTATGGTGATAACACCCTATCTTCCAAATGGCCACTTGCCCCTTCTACTCCCCTCATCGCTGAACAAAACTTCCGCTTAACCTTGCCATGCATGTGGGGACGCCCCAGTCGGCTCCCGGTGCATCACTGAGCCCACCCCTGAAGCTCTGCCTCTAGCCAGAGCCCTCACAAACCTGCAGTGCCTTTTGTCTACCCCAGAGGAGCTCTACACTGCTTGCAGTTCTCTCCTCTCCAAGTCCTGAGTAAAGGCCTTTTCCCCTCGCCTTGAGTTCATTCTTCTTCTGTGATGAAAATCTAACAAATAGCAATAGTTAATACTTCGCATACTGTTGTCTTTGAAGTAGTTACTCAGAGTCCATATCACAGAAATTCTCCAATCACTATTACTGCAAATCTTGTTTTCTAGAAGCTAAGACACACTCATAGTACAACTAATTTCATTCTTTCTCCCTTTCTCCTTCCTTTCTTTCCCCTTTCCTTCATCTCAATTCATTTTTCCTTTTTAACAACTTCTTCCCATTTTATAATATCTATTATACATTTTAGGCCTTATTTACTTTTTTAATTTCTCACATCAGGGAGACAATATATTTATGCAAGTGAATCTGATTCATTTCACTAATGAGTATTGTCTCAAGTTGGATCCATTTACCTAGAAAAGTCTCATCACAGGAAGGGCCATCAGTCCCAGGAAGCCTCTGTGAGCTTTCTGAGAGCCCAAGAACCTTTGCTTGGCCCCTTCATCACCAATTGTGGGAAGGACCCTCAGACTTGGGAAGCCTCAGTGACCTGTGTGAGAGCCTGAAACCCCTCCTCTGCTCCCTGCTACTATAATGAGAGTGACCCTGGGTACCAGGAAGTCTTGGAGAGCTGCCTGGAAACCCAAGACCCTACTCTGTACCTCCCAGTACCACTGCAGGAAAGACTCTGAATCCCAGGAAATCTAGAGAGATATGAAAATGACAAAAAGAAGGAGAAAAATGCAATCTCAGCCCTCCACCCCGCCTGGAACAGGTCTGGGAAACATCAAAGTGAAAGAACATGGAAGTCACACACCTAATATTTCTGAAATTATAGCAACTGAAGTAAAGAATTAACTCCATCAGGCTATAGAGGATATCATATCAGAAGTAATCACTCAGGTAAAATAAAGAAATAACAACCATAATGAAAGAATTTCTCAGCATATCAAAAGAAGACATGGATGAAAAATACAGGAGATGGGTGCACTCCGCCCCGTGTCATCAGGACACAAGACAAGGATGTCCATTGTCATCACTCCTATTCAACATAGTTCTGGAAGCACTAGCCAGAGCAATCAGACAAGAGAGAGAAATAAAAGGAATAAGGATAGGAAAGGAAGAAGTCAAACTATCACTATTTGCAGATGACATGATACTTTACATGAAAGACCCCAAAAACTCCACAAGAAGACGTCTGGAATTAATTGACAAATTCGGAGTGCAGCTGGGTACAAAGTCAACACTCCAAAATCATAGCATTCCTATACACAAACAACAAACAGGCTGAGAGACATATTAAGGAAACCATACTTTTCATAATAGCATCCAAGAAATTGAAATATTTAAGAAGCAATCTAACAAAAGAAGTAAAATATCTATTTAAGGAAAACTACAGTACTCTGTAAAACTGATCGAAGAGGACTTCAATAAATGGAAAAACATTTCCTGCTCATTGTTAGGAAGAACCAACATTGGGGAAATGGCCATACTACCAAAATTGTTATACAGATTCAATGCAATTTCCATTGAACTACCATTAGCATACCTCACAGATCTAGAGAAAACATTTCTTAAATTCATCTGGAACTGCAAGAGACCCAGAATAGCAAAAGCAATCCTGGGCAACAAGGACATGTCAGGTGGAATCACAATCTCTAACCTGAAATTACACTACAAAGCTACTGTAATAAAATCAACCTGGTACTGGCTAAAAAACAGACCTGAGGATCAATGGAACAGACTGGAAGATTCAGCCACAACCACAAACACACTCAGCTACCTAATATTTGATAAAGGGGCCAAATAAGCTCACTGGAAGGAAGATAGCCTTTTTCATAAGTTGTGCTGGAAAAATTGGCTTGTCTCTTGCTGAAGACTGAAGAGAGACCCAAGTCTATCACCATGCGCCAAACTCAAGTTAAAATGGGTCATAGATCTCAATATTAAAACAGAAACACTAAATCTATTGGAAGAGAAGTTAGGTAAAAATCTTAAAGATATAGGTGTAGGCAAAGAGTTCATAAACAAACATCAACTGCAAAGGAAACATTTCAAAGAATCAATAACTGGGACCTCATCTTACTGAAAAGTTTTTGTACATCTAAAGAAATCAGCAGAAGAGTAAAAAGAAAGCCCACAAATTGGGAAAAATTCCTACCTGGCCGTCTCTCTGCCAAAGGTCTTCTATCTAGAACATACAAAGAATTAAACAACATGAACCTTTCCAAATTGAAAGACCCAACCCAGAAATGGGCAGCTGAGATGAATACACACTTCTCAGATAAAGAAATATAAAGGGAAAATAAATATATGAGACAATGTTCTACCTCTTTAGCCATTTGAGAAATGCAAATTAAAACAACACTGAGATTTCATCTAACCCCAGTAAGATTGGCCAGCATTAAGAAATGAGCCAATAACAAATGCGGGCAAGGCTATGGAGAAATAGGAACTCTTCTCCATTGCTGGTGGAGTTGCAGACTGGTGAAACCACTGTGGAGATCTGTTTGGAGATTCCTTAACAAACTAGGTCTAGAGGTCCCATACAACTCAGGTATTCCCCTTCTGGATATTTTCCCAGAAGATCTGAAAACATCATAATACCGCAATATATGTTCACCCATGTTTATAGCAGCACAATTTGTAATAGCTAAATTGGAGAAGCAACCTTAATGTCCATCCACTGAGGACTGGATTAGAAAACTGTGGCATTTTTATATAATGGAATATTACTCAACTATAAAGAAGGACAAACTTGAGGCTTTTATAGGCAAATGGTCACAATTAGAGACCATACTCATAAGTGAAATAAATCAGAGGTGTATGTGCAAGCAATGTATTGTATCACTAGTGTAAGAAACTGAAAGTGGGAATATGAATTAAGAGGTATGAAAAGAAACTGCTCAAAAGTAAAGAGCAAATGGGATGAGGCGAAGGAGAAAAGGAAGAAAGGGATAACTATGTATGTATGTATGTATGTATGTATATACAGGATGGCTGACATGGTTGCACTATTGACATATGTCGCTTTATTGGAAGGAACAGTTAATTAGTTATTTGATCAATCGTGTATGTCTATATGTGTTTTCCTGAGCATACACTTTGAAGTTATCAATATGTAATACAACCATTTTTAATTTCCTGTCACCTTGTCTGTAATTCAATTTTGATTGTATTGTTCTTGTGCTACTTTGTGTCTGTTTGTTAATGTTTTTGTTCTTTTACTTTTAAAACAAAAAAATACAGGAGAAGAGAAAAATGATGGAAACCCTGGATGAACAATATAGGACAGAATTAAAATGCAAAAAAAAAAAAGAATCAAAGAGATATTCAGGAAATTAAAAATTTCATTGAAAGCCATCAAAACTACTTGAACAGAACAGAAGATAGAATTTCAGACCATGAAGACAGCATTGCAGCTAGGGACCATGAAAGGAAAGCTGTCTTAAAAATAAAACCATCAAATAACAATTCAACAGCTGCAAAATGAGGAAAAGAAAAAAATATGAAACTGATGTGTCAACAGAAGTGCAGGAATCAACATGAATGACATATGAAGATTATTTGCAAAGTAATAGCACAAAATTTCCTAAGCATGGGAGAGGAACCTGACATACAGTGAAGTAAGGCATATGGAACTCTAATTAAGCATAACTAAAATAATCCTATACTGACACATAATAATCAAAATCCCCCAAATTCATCGAAAGAATAGAATATTAAAAGCTGTTAGAGATAAAAAAACAGATCATCTATGAAGGAAAGCCTATCAGAATCATGGCAGAGTTCTCAACACAAAATATCAAGTCAAGAAGAGTTTGGAGAAAAGTATTTCAGGTCCTGAAAGAAAACAACTTTTAACCCAGATTGCTGCATCTTGCAAAATTATTTTTCAAAATTGATGGAGAAATGGGATACTTCCATGACAAAGATCAAATGAAGAAATTCATAACCATCAAACCATCCCTTACACAGAGTACTGAAAGATACTCTACAAAGAGGTAAAAATGACCACATTTTCAAGAGCAACAATACAAATAACCACCAAGCAAGGTAAGCCGTTAAAGACAGAGGGAAAGTACAGAACCAAGAGCAGGTAAATAACATGAAAAAAATAAGTCAATATATATCAATAATAATTATTAATTTAATTGGCCCCAACTCACCAATCAAAAGAAACAGACTGGCAGAGTGGATCAAGAAACAAAATTCAACAATCACGTGTACAAAAAAATGCATTGAACTGCAAAGGAAATTCATAGACTGAAAGTCAAAGGATGGAAAACAATAGTTCATGTGACAGGAACCCAATAAAAAGCAGGAGTAGCTATTCTGTTTGCAGACTATGTGAACTTAAAACAACTAATGATCAAAAAAGATGAAGTTACTACATTCTTGTTAGGGGAAAACAGCAAGAGGAAGAGATAACAGTCATACATATGTATGCAGCAAGTGTAGAAGCACCCGACTATATAAGAGAAATTTCAACAGACATGAAAAATCAGATAAGTAATAACACAATTGTAACAGGGGATTTTAACACCCTATTGTCATAGAGACAGATCAACCAGACAAAACTCATCAAAGAAATAGAACCAAACTAAACTTGTGAATAAATGGACTTAGTAAACCTTTACAGCGTTTGTTGTTGTTCACCCAACATTAGGATACATATTCTTCTGAGCTACACACAAGACATTATCTAAAACAGACCATATACTAGCACATGGAACATACTTAGGTAAATGAAAAGGAGTTGAAATTATCCCACACATATTACCAGACCATAGTGCAACAAAACTGGAAATTAATGACAAAAGGAACCACAGAAAATCCATAAACACATGGAAATTAAATAACAGCCCCCAAAACAAGCAATGTGTTTCTGAAGAAATTAAATAATATTTAAAGTGAACTGAAAATGTAGATACAAACTACTGGAACCTGTGGGACACAATGAAAGCAGTCCTCAGACAGAAATTTACAGTAGTGGATTCCCACATTGGAAAACATATAAACACAAACAAACAACTTTATGCTGGCACCTCAGATGTCTAGAAGAACATCAAGTTACAACCTAAGCCCAAAGAAGGGACGAAATTATAAATATTGCAGCAAAAATTAATGCAATTGAGAATAAGAAAACAATATGAAGAATTAATGAATCAGAGATGGTTCTTTGAAAAAATAAACTTGATAAACCCATAGCCAATCTTATCAAGAAAGGAAAGAAAAAACTCAAATCCAAACAATAAAGAATGAAAAGGGAAATTCAGAAGATCATCAATACCTAACTTGAAAATCTTTACTCTCATAGGATGGAAAACACAGAAAAAATGGACAGATTCCTAGATACACATGAATCACCAAAGCTGAATCAAGAAGATATAAAAATCCTGAATAACTCAATATCAGAAAAAGAAACTGAAAATGTAATAAAAAATTACCAACAAAAAAGGCCAGTTCCTGATGGATTCACAGCTGAATTCTACACGAAACTTAGAAAATATTTACAGCCAATTCTCAAGCTCTTCAATAAAGTACAAATGGAAGCAATTCTTCCTAACTCATTCCTAGACACAAGTATTATGCCTATACCAAAACCAGAGAAAGACCAAACCAAAAAAGAGAACTACAGGCCAATGTCACTAAGGAGCACAGATCAAAAATTCTCAATAAAATACTAGCTAATAGAATGCAGCAAATCATCAAAAAGATAATACACTGTGACCAAGTGGGATTCATTCCAGGAATGCAGGGATGGTTCAATATATGCAAATCAATAAATGTAATATATCATATCAACAGAGCCAATGACAAGAATGACATGATCATCTCAATACATGCATAAAAAATTTTTGACAACACTTATTTATGATAAAAAGCACTATAGAAAATTGGAGTAGATGTATTTACCCGAATCTAGTTAAAGCCATCTGTGACAAACCAACAGCCAATATCATTCCAAATGAACAAAAACTGAATGCTTTTACTTTAAAATCAGGAACAAGACAAGGACGTCCACTGTCACCACTTCTATTCAACATAGTTCTGGAAACTTTTGCCACAAAAATTAGACAAGACCAAGAAATAAGAAGAATAAGGATAGGAAAGAAAGAAGTAAAATTACCATTATTTACAAATGACATGACACTCCGCAGGGAAGACCCAAAAACTCCACAAAAGATCCCCAGAATTAATAAACAAATTCAATAGCATAGCTGGATACAAAGTCAATACTAAAAAATCAGTAGCATTTCTATATATAAACAACAATACACTGAGAGAGAAATTAGGGAAAGGATAGCTTTTGCAATAGCATGCAAAAAACTGAAATACTTAGGAATCAATCTAACAAAAGATGTAAAAGCTCTATATAGTGCAAACTACACTACTCTGAAAAAAGATTGAAGAGGATTTCAGAAAATGGAAAGATATTCCTTGCTCATGGATAGGAAGAATCAATGTGCACAAATGGCCAAACTCTCAAAACTGTTATATAGATTCAGTGCAATTCCAATCAAAATTCCTTTAATATACTTCATAGATATAGATTAAAACATTCCTAAAATTCATCTGAAACTAGAAGAGACCCACAATAACAAGACCAATCCCAGGCAACAAAGGCAAGGCAGGAGGTATTACTGACTTGAAATTGAGACCCACAATAACAAGACCAATCCCAGGCAACAAAGGCAAGGCAGGAGGTATTACTGACTTGAAATTATACTGAAAAAATTCTGTGATAAAATCAGCATGACACTGGCAAAAAACAGACCTGAAGATCAATGGAACAGTCTAGAAGGCACAGTTCCAATCACAAACACACTCAGCCACCTCATCTTTGAAAGGGAGGAAACATGTTTACTGGAAGAAAGATAGCCTCTTTAATAAATGGTGTTGGAAAAATTGGCTCTCCACATGCCAAAGGCTAAAACTAGACCCAGGTATCACCGTCCACCAACCTATAGTCAAAGTGGACTAAAGATCTAAATATTAAAACAGGAACACTAAATCTTCTTGAAGATAAAGTAGCTAGAAATCTTTAATATGTAGGGGAATGCAGAGAGCTCATAAACAAAAACCAAACTGTACAGGAAATACTTCAAAGAATCAACAACTGGAATCTCATCTTTTTGAAAAGTTTTTGCACATGAAAAGAAATCACCAACAGAATAAAAAGAAAACCCACAAATTGGGAAAAAAATTTAAGGTACTATCCCAAGACAAAAGACTTCTACTAAAACACATGAAGAATTTTTTTAGAAACTCAGACCCACAAAATTCAAAGACCCAATCAAAAAATGGGCACCTGATATGAATACACACTTCTCAAATAAAGAAGTACAAATGGCAAATAAATATATGAGAAATATTTAGCATCTTTAATCATTAGAGAAATGCGAATCAAAACAACACTGAATCCATTCCACCCCAGAAAAAATAGCTATCTTGAAGAAATCAACGAATAACACATGCTGGAGGGGCTCTGGCGAAAAAGGAGTCCTTCCCCGCTGTCGATGCGAGTGCAGACTGGTGCAACCGCTGTGGAAATCAGTCTGGAGATTCCTCAGTAAACTAGGGTTAGAGGTCCCATTCAGCCCAGCTATTCCCTTCCTGGGTGTTTTCCCAACAGAACTGAAAGCATCATACCACAGCAATATATGTGCACTCATGCTTACAGCAGCGCCATTTGTAATAGCTAAATCCTGAAAACAAATGTCCATCAACTGAGGAATGGACAAAAAGATGTGTTATTTTTATAAAATGGAATACTGCTCAGCTATGAAAAAGATAAAACAGAGGATTTTATAAGAAAATGGATACAGCTAGAGACCATACTCATGAGTGAAATCAACCATACTGCCACATGTGTAAACATTATATTGACTCCCTAGTATAAGAACAGGAGTCAATAAAATGTAAAAGGTACAATAGATATTGTGAAAGGGAATGAAACTGCTCATGTAGAAAATGACAACTGGGATGAGGGAAAAGAGAAAAAAAGAAACAAGGGAAAATATATATATATATATATATACATAATAGCTAAGATAATTGTACTACTAATTTCTATTGGTTTATTGAAAGGAACAGTTAATGTGAAATGGACCAATCTTACATGTCTGTATCTGGTTATTTAAGTAACCACCTTGAAGGTAACAATATGTAAAATAACAACCATTACTAATTCCCTATCACCTTGGTTGAAATTCTGTATCATTTTTATTGTTTTTATGTTGTTTTGTTTATGTCTTTATTTTTGATATTTTGGCTTTGTTCCTTTTTCTTTACAATAAGTAAAAGAAAGAAAAAGTCTCCAGTATATCCTTATTTATGTCTGAGTAGTATGCCACTGAATAAAAGTACTACATCTTCTTTATTCTTCAGTTGATGGGCATCTGGATAGTGTGTTACTATAAACATGAGTGCATATATATTACTGTGATATGAGATTTTTAATTCTTCTTGAAGACTATCCACAAGAGAAATAACTTGATCAAATGGGACCTCTAATCCTAGCTTTTTTGAGGAATCTCCAGACTGATTTCCACAAAAGTTGCACGAGTCTATAGTTTCATCACCAGTGGGAAAAGTTTCTTTTATCCTCACATTCTATCCAGCGTTTGTTATTGGTTGATTTCTTGATGATAGCCATTCTTTCTGGAGTGAGGTGGAACCTCAGTGTTGTGTTAATTGGCATTTCTCAAGTGACCAATGTTGTTGAACATTTTTTCATGTATTTACATGTCATTTGTATTTATTTTTATTTTAAAGAAACAAAAAAGGAGACAAAAACAATAAAAATGATATCTGAGAAGTATGTATTCATCTCAGATGCTCAGTTTTGGATTGGGTCTTTGAAACTGGGGTCTAATATTTCTCCATACTTTATATAGCCTAGATAGAAGTTCTCTATCTGAGGGACAGTTAACTAAATTTTTTCCCAATCCGTGGATTGCCCTTTCACTCTGTTGGTTATTTCTCTTCATGTACAAAATCTTTTTGATAAGATGCTGTCCCATTGGTTGATCCTTTGAAGTATTTGCTGAGCGGTTTTGATTCTGTTCATGAGCTCTCTGCCTCCATCTATGTCTTCAAGATTTCTACCTGTTTTCTCTTCCAGTAGATTTAGTGTTTCTGTTTTAATGTTTAGATCTTTTATTAATTTTGTCTTTAGTTTCGTGCATAAATATAGACATAGGTCTAGTTTTTTCAGCACGTAGACAGGCAGTTTCTTGAGCACCATTTTTTTAAAGGGCTATCTTTCTCCCAGTGAACGTGTATGGACACTTTGCCAACGATGAGGTGGCTACAGGTGTTCGTATTTATGTCTGCACATGCTGTTCTGTTCTTCAGATCCTCAGGCCTGTTTTCTTTGCCAGTACCATGCTGATTTTATCACAGTAGCTTTGCAAAATAATTTCAAGTCTAGGATTATGATGCCTCCTCCCTTGCCTTTGTTGTCCATAATTGCTTTGGCTGTTCTAGGTCTCCTCTGGTTCCAAATGAATTTTAGGAACTTTGTCTGTAGTTCTCTGAGGTACTTTAATGGTATTTTGATCAGGATTGCATTACATCTGTATGACAATTTGGGCAGTATGGCCATTTCACTGTATTGCTTCTTCCTATCCATGAGCAAGGCTTAGCTTACAAATTTCTGATATCTTCTTTGATCTCCTTCTCCAGAGTACTATAATTTTCATTATGTAGAACTTTTGCTTCCTCTTTTGGATTGATTCTTAAGTATTTCATTTTTCTGAATGCTATTGTGAGGGGTGTGGTTTCCCTAATTTTGCTTTCAGTGAGTTTGTTGTTTTTGTACAGGAATGCTATTGATTTTTGTTTGTTAACTTTGTATCCAGCTATTGTACTGAATTTAGTTATTAAATCCAGAAGTCTCCTGGTGGAGTTTGGAGGGTATTCTATGTGGAGTATCAGGTCATCCACAAATAATAACTTCTTCTTTTACTATCATTATTCTTTTTTATTGCTCACTTTTGTCTAATTCCTCTGGCTAATATTTCCAGAAATATACTGATTAGGAGCAGTGATAGTGGATATCTTTGCTTTGTTCCTGATTTGAAAGTGAAAGCTTTCAGTTCTTGTCATTTAGTATGATGTTGGCTGTTGGTTTGTCATAGATGGCTTTTACCAGATTGGGATAAAAACCATCTATTTTTATTTTCTGTAAAATTTTTGCCATGAATGAGATTTGGACTTTGCATCTATTGGCATAGTTGCGTGATTTTTGTCTTTGATGCTGTGGAAATGGTGTATCATATTTATTTATTTGTCTACATTGAACCATCCTTGCATTAATGGAAGAAAGCCATTTGGTCATGGTGTATTATCTTCTTGATTTGCTGTATTCTCTTCACTAGTATCTTATTAAGGATTTTTGCATCTATGTTCATGAGGGATATTGCCTGTAGTTCTCTTTTTAGGTTGGGTCTTTCTCTGGTTTTGTTATCAGCATACTTGCCTCCAGGAATGAGTTAGGGAGAATTGCTTCCCTTACAATTTCATTAAACAGTTGAAGAGTATTGGAATTAAATCTTCTCTAAGTATTTTCTTGTAGAACTCAGCAATGAATTCATCAGGACCTGGGTTTTTCTTTGCTGGTATTTTTTAAACACATTTTCAAATTAATTAACTGAAATTGGGTTATTCAGATATTTATATCCTCTTGATTCAGCTTCGGTAATTCATGCATATCTTGATATCTTCTATTTCTTCTTGTTTTCCATCCTATGAGAGCAAAGATTTTTGAAGCAGATATTGATGATCTTCTGAATTTCCAGAGGATCTGTGGTGATTTCACCCTCTTCATTCCTAAGTGCATGAATTTAAGTCTTTCCTTTTTTGATAAAGTTGGCTAAGGGTTTATTAATTTTATTCATTTTTTCAAAGAATCAGCCCTTCATCAATTCTTTATATTATTTTCTTAGTCTCAGTTGTGTTAATTTCTGCTCTGATCCTTATCATTGTCTCATTTCTATGGGCTTTACACTTGACTTGCTCTTCTTTTTCTAGAAGCTTGAGGTATACTATTAGGTTGGGTATTTGTACTCGTTCTGTTTTCTTGATGTGAGAATTCTCCACTGTCAATTTGCCTCTTAGGACTGCTTTCGTTGTATCACACAAGTTCCAGTACGTTGTCTCTCTATTATTTCTTAATTGTAGGTATTGTTTAATTTCCTCTTTAATTTTATCTGTAACTCACTGGTTGTTCCAGAGCCTGTTAATTAATTTCTGTGTACTTATGGAGTTTTGTGATTTCTTTTGTCCTTAATTTCCAATTTCAATGCACTATGGTCAGATAATAGCATGGGATAGTTCTAATTTCTTTACATCTACCAAGGCATGTTTTATGGGCTAGTATATGGTCTATTAGAGACGAGATCGGGCGCGTTCAGGGTGGTATGGCCGTAGACTATGGTCTATTAGAGAAAACATTCAGTGTGCACCTGAGAAGCAGGGGTATTCTGATGTTGTTGGATGGAAGTACCTACTAAGTCCATTTGTTCTTAAGTTAGGTTCAGTTCTGATATTTCTTTGCTTATTTTTTTCTAGTTGACATATTTCTTTGTGACAATGGGGTTTTAAGGTATCTCATTACAGTTGTTTTATTTCTTATTTCATTTTTCATGTTTATTAGTATTTGTTTTATATAGTTTGGTTCTCTCATGTTAGGTTCATATACATTTATGATTGTTATCTCCTCCTTTTGAAGTTTCCCCTAACAAATATGTAGTGACTTTATCTCTTTATCTCTTTTGATCATTCTTGGTTTGCAGTTCACATTGTCTGCAAACAGAATAGCTACCCATGCTTTTCTCTGAGTTCTTGTTGCATGGAGTATTATTTTATATCCTTTCACTAGTAGCCTATGAAATATTTTCAAGTTGAATGTTTTTCATGTATACAGAATATCACTGGATCCATTCTACAAGTCTGGGTATTTTTTGATTGGTGAATTGAGGCCATTTACATTGATGGTTATAAGTGATATATATTGGCTTATCTTTGTCATGTTATTTTCCTGCTGTTGGTTCCCTGACTTCTCTCTGCTTAATTGCTTGCTATACCTGGTGTTTTCTTTCTGTTGTTCTTGGAATTATGGTCATTTTTATCTCTGTGTAGAATATCTTTCAGAACCCTTTGTAATGTTGGTTAGGTGGTCACGAATTTCTTCACTTGTTCTGTGTCATGGAAGTATCTTATTACTCTATTAATTTTGAAAGATAGTTTTTGGGGGCACATTAATATGAATTAGAAGTTGCTTTCTTTCAGCAGTTGAAATACTTCACTCTAAGCCCTTCTTGGTATGAGAGTTTGTGTTGTTAAGTCTTCTGTGATTCTGATGAGCTTTCCTTTACAGGTTATCTATTTCTTTTATCTAACAGCTTTTAAAATTCTGTTCTTATGCTGAATTTTTGAGATCTTCATTATTATAGATCTGGATGTAGATTTATTTTGATCTTGGCTAATTGCAGTTCTATACGCATCCCTTATGCATATACCAGATTTTGTTCCCAAGTTTGGGAAATTTTCTGCTATTACTTCTGCAAATAATCATTTTATGTCATTTATGTTGACTGCTACTCGTTCATTGGCACCTATCAATCTTATATTGTATTTTTTGAATTGTCTTGTAGCTGTTGCCTTGTTATTTTGATTCCTTGTTATTTTTAAAGGAGCTTTCCTTTCATGATCACTAGCCAAAATCCTGTCTTCAAGGTCTTTATGTCTATCTTCCATTTCATTCAAGCAATTTTGGCAGCCTGAATGGAATTTTTAATTTCTTGTATATCTGCATGAATCCATTTCATGCATTTTATTTCTTTCCTATATTGTTCTTTCATGGTTTCCTTCGTTTTCCTGTCATCCTGTATTTTGAGGATATTTCTACTTAGATTTCCTGAGCATGTCCTTTATGATCATTATCATTTCTTTTTTTTTTTACCTTAGAGATGATTTATGATTTGATTTTGTCTCTGGCTTCAGGGATTTCTTTGTTTTTACTTAAGTTGCTGTCATTTCAGAAATTTCAGTTGTATGTCTTCTATTTTCCTCTAACTTGTTGTCTCCCACTATGGTTCTGGGTGGGCTGGAAGTCTGAGACTGGATTTGGGTTTTGCATCTTGTCATCTTCTACTTCAAATATTTTTGTCTTCTGCATTGATCTTTGTAGGTTTTTGAAGTAGACAGCTATTACAGTAATATCAAGTTCTCTCTAGGAAAAGTCTGTTGTTCGTGAGTGTGTAGGAGGTTCTTCATTTGTGTCTTTCCCAAGATCCTACATTTCCAGTTAATTAAGAGTGAGCTGTTGATGTTTGTTTGGCTCAGTCCCATTCTTTGGTGTTGGGGTGTGGTGAGGTTATTACCAAAGAGCTTCCCAGTATTGCCACAGAAGGGAAATGAATTGACTAGTACAGATACGACGTCCTAGCAAAAGTAGTATAATTAGCAATAACAATAACATCAAGCACAGTTTAAAAACTGACGAAGTGTGGTAACACTTGATTTAATACCTTAAAACATAAAAGCAAAATGCACAATTATGTAAGAGTATCAGTTGTATGTTGGGAGCTCGTATGCAAAGCGTTTCCCCTCGGCAGAGTGGTTTCCTCTGTGGTGGGGAGATTTAAGGAGGGTAGTGGACAGAAGAAAGATAATTCCAAAGAAAGTGGAAGCCGCTTTGGCAGACAAAGAACGACGACGCACCCTTTAGGAAACTAGGGACGGGGCAGAAGAGAAAGCGTAGAGGGGCCGTCCAGGGGTTATTTGATCTTGGTCTCTGGGTTTGGGGTATGGGATTGGGTTTCCGCGACTGGAGTTCTTCCCATCCGTTTAGAGAAAAAGAAAAGGAAAAAGAGAGAGAATAGGGGTGGGTCTATGGGCCTGCTTCTATTCCATGTGTCTTTGTCTCCAAGCACAAAGCTGGTTCACCTAATTTATCACCTGTTGGCTTATATTGTTGCTTCAGAATTTTCCATGCTGCTGTTCCCACCTGCCCATCCTGTGCACCCTAGTTGGGACCCTATTGTGTCACTGGTCTTCCCTCTAGTCTCTGGGCCTTCTCTCAGAGTTCAGCTGAGTCTAAGCTGAGGTGATGGGAGGGGCTGCCCTCCACATGGTTCACTTGTGCAGCCACTGGTACTTCCAAGTGTGAAAACCTAATAACTGGTAGACTATCTTTCTCCCTCAAGCACACACAGAAAAATTGATTAAATTGCGCTTCGCTGTCACATCTAAATTGAGACTGCTTCTTTACCTTTTTCTTCTACCTCTGAGCTTTTAACTGTAATCACGGGCTTTGTGTCATTAAATAATATAGTTTATTGCAGAAATAAAACATTTTGAAAGATGACAAAAACATAAATAAGAGTGAAAGAGTGCACAAAATTATTAGGCTGAAGAAGTAAGCCTGCTAAAATAGCAGTGAAAATACGGTAGACACAGAAAATTATGTGACTAGAGAACAGTGAGAAGCCATCAAAGACATTAAAACACAGGACTCTGTGGTCAAAGACTTAATAAGGTTGAAATGATGAAGAATTTCTGACTGCTTTGCTATGGGAGACATAACTGAAGGTCACATTGGTGAGATTAAATGTGTGGAAAATAGTTCTTCCATGGAATGGATAATGCTCACTAATGTGAGGAAAATTGATGTGTAACAGTAATTTCAAAAATAGGACTACTGTGTAAAAGTACTACAAGATAGAGCCACAGAAAAAAATCGTATCTATATAGAGAGAAGACAACTATCAGCAAAGAAAGGAAAACTCAGCAAACAAGTATCTGGTGGTTTAAAAACTTCAGTACAGGTGCAAAATTTGGTACAGGAGTGAATATTGATAGGGAAAGAAATCACAATAAATTATAAACATATATATACTTACAAGTATCCAGAAAAATTAACAGCAATATGTTTTAATACATCTATATGGTACCTTTTCTGCACTTTTTTGGCTGTGCAATATTGACTGTTTCCTCATATGACAGAGCTTTTCTTTTGTTTTTGAAACAGAGTCTCACTGTGTTGTCCAGGCTGACTTTGGACCCATGAGCTCAAGTGATCCTCCTGCCTCAGCCTCCTGAATAGCTGGGACTACAGCCACACCCTCAAGCCTTTTAAAAATAATATTATCTATACAAAAATCTAGAAACAATCTTTTTTTCTTTAATGTTATTGATCAAATACTTTTCCTATTAATAGTTTAGAAGAGTTTCTCCTTTTTAACTCATATAATGAGTGAGTAATATATATAGTGATTAAGATATTTGTCACGTTTGGGAATTTTTTACCAAGTGTCTTTTATACATTAACTATTACAAATCCAGTTGCTCTTTGAAGTACATTTGGAGGCTTAAAGCCATACAAATAAGCATTCTAATAATTCCATTTTCATAGTTTTTATCAAAAGAAGAGAGAATACCTGATATTTTCATTATCATATGCTTCACATTGTTGGATGTTCCTCAAAGGCTCGTGCTGTCCTAGATGGGGCTTCTGGGAGGTGAGTTATCACGGAGGTGTGATATTCATCAGTCAATTAGTCCACTGATGAATTTACAGCTAAATGTGGCTTGGGAGGTGAAGCCTGGTTGAAGGAGGCCGGTCACTGGGGGCATGGCCCAGAAGTGTCCATCTATCTCCCTCCTCCCTTGACCCTTTTCGCTGCTTCCTGCTGCCCTGCCATGAGCCATCTCTCCTCTACCTGGCCTTGTGCTGAAACCACTACAAACTGAGCCAAATAAACCTCTTCTACTTACAGTTGTGGGTGTTGGGTATTGTGTCTCAGTGGCAAGAAGATAACTGAGACAAATTCTTATGAATATCTTATTTACACGTGACAGTTTTTTTTCCTAAGTATTATGAAAACAAAATCTTCTATGTGTGATTTTATCTAGGAAATGATCTGGAAAAAATTCCCACAGCATAGCTTGTAATTCATACATTTCAAACTTCTTCTCTTTCACTGTGTACATATCTCCATGTGGACATTTTTATATTATGATGCAAAATTCTTATGAAACAAACTATGGCTCTGGATTACTTAAAATAATTTACTATTCTGAAAAGTGATTTGGAACCAAAAAGTATGTCTCATTAAAGCTGAAATAAAGTATCTCCAACAGATCTATCCCTAATCTTAATGCATTATTTCTACATTAGGTTTCTCTGTTTTGCAAAACCATAATCATGTGAAAAATTCCCAGACATCTCCCAGGACTGTGCATCAGGGGTTCCTAAAACCTAATGGTAGATGTGCATCTACTCAGAAAAATATGGTTGCAAGAAGGATAGCATGCAGTTTTCTCTTTTTGTCAAATGTGCAAGAAGTTTGTAAAACACTCTTCATTTTAAAAATTGTGGAATCTATATAAATAGGAAAGTGAATGTATATTTTGTTGGGATTGCCATGACAAAACATCACAAACCAACTGACTTACACAACAGATACTAACTTTTCCATCTCCTCAGAGATCAGAAGTCTAAGACTGAGATGCCAGCTGACAGTGTCTTCCTGGACCTTTCTCCTTAGCTTGGAAATAGGCCTTCTCCCTGTGTCCTCCAATGGCCTTTACCCCTGTATATGTGTCTCTCTTGTCTGTTCCTTTCCCGGGAGGACACCCATCCTAATGAAAGAGGCGTCACTTTACTTTATGATATCATTCAAAGTTAATAGCCCCTCTAAAAGCTCCATCTCCAAACACAGTCACAGTGCAGCTGAGGGTTGAATATATGAATCTGAAGGAAGAGGTGGAGTCTGCTTGTAACAATGCAGAAGACACAGACAGATTCATGGCCAGTCATAAAGCAAACGTTCATCCACCACCACCATGTCAAGACACAGCACCACCATCTCCAAAGTGTACACTTCGTAAACACACAGCCCCTGAGACCTCTGACCATGTCTTTCCTTACACTAGATGGAGCTACTAGCCTGACTTCTGTGATAATTGATTTTCTGTAGTCTGGCCACCAAGGTAAGTAACTATCAGTAACTAAGTTTGTTCACTTTTGAAATTTGTATAATGAAGATGAGCTGCTAATATGTTATTTTGAGTCTTTCTTTTCTGCACATTTTCTTCTTGAGATTCATTGTAATTGTAATGCATTTAGTTTGCCCATGTTGTTCAAGGACAAAATGTCAAATATTTAGATCTCCTTCACAGTTAATTAGTTCTGCTTTTGTAGGGTGAAAGCAGCACAAATATAGAAAAACAAGTGGATGTGGTTGTTAGAATAAATTTTTATTTACACAAGCAAACAGGCAGCAAGTGTGCAAGCTATAGTTTGTTGACCTCTGGTATATAACATTTTCCCTGCACAATAGTAGTTATTAATAGGTTCTTCCTATTTCCCTTTGTTGATCTCAAAGTTTCAAAAAACGTTAGTAGTATTTAAAACTAAAATGAGCTTTTGAATTGACTGATTCTCTGACCAGTTTTTTTCTAGATCAGTAGTACATTTTTGCAAAAACTTCAAGACATATCGATACCTACTGACTTCTATTCCTGCTGCTATGCAGTCACGATAAATCTGCTGCTCTTTGAAGGAAATATTTCATTTTTTAACCATGTTTAAGACATTCTTTTCATCTTTTACACTGTGCACTGTTACTAGAAAATCTTCAGACATTGGAATCGTAACTATGAATTTTGTTAGCGATGCACTGGGATTCTGGAATGTCTTTCACTATTTGTGAAAATTTCTCTGCTCGCATCTTCACACCTGGCTCTGCGCTCCTCTCTCCTTTCCTTCGGAATTTTGCTTACACGTGTATCTTTCTTCTGTTCTCTTACTTGTCTCTTAAGTTCCCTGCTGTTCTTCCTTCTTTTTATGTTTTGCTGTGCTTTCTACACGATTTTCTCTGACTTATTTTCCAGTTCATTTGTTTGCTCTTCGTTATGTCTTATTTGTTTTAAATACATCTATTTCAAAGATGGTAGTCCAGTCCTCATTTCCTATTCCTGTTTGATATATTTATTAGAATGCTAAATTTTTATAGCTTCTTTTCTTGGCAGATATTGCAAATAACACTTTTATCTTTCTTTATACATAACATAACCTATTCTCATAGTCTCAGCTTTATAATCAGTTGGTAATTCTAAAATAAGACACATTGAAATCCCAGCACTTGGAAGGCTCAGGCAAGAGGATCACTGCTAGTTTAAGGAGAACCTGAACTATGTAGTAAGACACTGTCTCAAAAAAAAGAAAAAAACTTGATGGATCTATTAATGCTTTTGTTCTTGTTTTTGATGTTTCTTTTTCATGGTTTTCTTTCTCTTATGTGTTTTATTGTATGGTCTTTGAAAGATTTCTTGACTGTTCTTTGGGTTCCAAGAGAAAGAACCATTCATACGTAGAGTGCCTATGAGAACTATCTGTTTTTAAACCTTTAAAATTAAATTTATGACCAAAAGAGCTTTTGGGTTTTTTTTTTTGTGTGTGTGGTTTGTTTTTGTTTTTACTTTGGCCATTCGGGTGATATGAATTTGCCTGCAAGTCTCCATTTACAATGTCTTAGGGGCAGGTTCCCCTCCTAATAGCTTACTTGTAATGAATGCAGCTTCCTGAGAAATTGTGTAGGTTTTGAGGGTGGAGGCCCTGGAACGCTACCCTAGGTAGTCACTTACCTTGCAAAAGCTGTCTCTTCAGCTACATGATCAAGGCACTTTGCCTCCTTCCCATAGGCTGTGACACACTTTAGTGAATAGTTTAGACAAACACTCCCAAAGAAAAAAAATCACCTCTACTCTCCCTTAGTTCTCTACTGCCTTCTTTCCTTTGATTTTGTCCTACCAGTTCCTTTCTACACATCTTCACATCTTCAATACTTATAAGGCTTTGAAAAATTTATCTAAAAATTCTGTTACTGAGGAGTTCTGAAGTAGGAGAATCCATTCAAACAATTGAGACTAGAAAGGAAAGTTTGAAAAACCTTGTGGGAGACTTTGACATTTTTTAACTTTTCCTCTGTGTTTTGGAGGTTTACTAAAATTGATCCATGAATTTTCCCCTTTGCATTCAACTATTAACCTATCATCAGTTGAGACTACAAACTTTTGAATTGAAAAGTTAATTATTAGATTTGGTTCCACTTTAAAAACTCAGTCCCAAAAGCGGAAACACAGGGTGATTTTACATAGTCCATGGTGCTCTTCTCACGTGCCAGGCAGTTGTGGGAGAAGTAAATGCTGTTCATGTCTCTAGCTTGAGAGCTGAGCGTCTGTCCTCTTCTGTCCTCGTTCTGTGATTTTGCCTCCCCGCTGTGGCAAACACAAGTCTAGGTGATAAGCAAGCTCCCTCCGGGTCCCCATCAAAGGCTGTTACCCTGCAAGGTGAGCAGACCCTCTCCTACTCTTTTAAACTCTCAGAGCATTTTGGATTTTGCACCAAGACAAGGAAACCAGAAAATTTTCGTGTTTTCACCAGCCAGCAAGTAAAAATGCAATAACATTTTGTACTGGACGAACTACAAGGGGCGATCAAATATATAGTAAAAGTTTAAATTTTTAAAACTTATTGCAGTGAAAGATACACTGCCACTAGCCCTCCCCAGGGTACTCGCACTTGTTCAGGACACACTTATCCATTGTCCATGCCACTTTCTGAAGCAGTTTTGGAAGTCTTATTTGTGAGCATTGTATAAGGTCTGATCAAAAATATAGCTGCTGTCCAGTGCCACCCAATGGAAAGACAGGCTAATAAAAACACTGCAGTGTGTCCTCAGCCTCTTTATTCACTGGCTCTAGTACCAGGGCACTTCCAGCTCTTCCCAAATGGCAACACGTTTTGAATCCATTCAAGATATCAAGACAACCACTAAAGCAGACTACAGACATTCCCAAAAGTGGCCTTTCAGAACTGCTTCAGAAAATGGCAAGAATAACAGGATAAATGTGCCTGGGGTGGTATTTTGAAGGAAATGAATGGCAATATGTCTTTTACTGTAATGATTAAAAAAAAAAAAGTAAGCATTCCTTATATTTGTTGACCATGAGTCATGTGGTGATTCATTTCACGGACACGTTGCCCCATCATACCTGAGGGTCCCCATGTGTGGGGCAGTAGGACTGCAGTGTCTCCTTTGCAGTTTCTGATCAAGTGACTGTGACACCGACTCACAGATGGCATCTCCAGCCGGTACCCCACTGCAGGCACAAGATGCCCTCATGATCACCTCTACCTGCATAATTGTGACCAGACTCCCAATCCTAAAAACTTTTTGGAAACTTCAGGAATACAAGAATAGTCTAACAAAGAAAACACTAAAAATGCTGCTCTTCCACACTTCAGGTTTGTTCTAATGGATTCTTGCACTTGACTTCTCCATGTATGCAGGGGAGTGGTCAGTTTACTTGTCTATAAATAAACCCCAATAGCTTTGCACATTCTTCAGAGTATCTGCCTCCTTCTTGGTCCTTGTGTCTATTCTTGGATTTCTGCTTTCACACAGTGGCTTCTACATTAGCAAGGTTTCCTATACACCCCAGAGGCATAATGTAACCAGACAATGTTAGCCAAACATCAGTAGGTTCATTATTCCTAATAACACTGGCAAAACATTTCAGATTCAATGCTAGGTACCTGAAACCAATGAAGAACCTGAATAAACCCTTTCATCTCTTTTTGTCACTTGCCCTAGTCCCAGTTTTATAGGACACAAAGCTGAGCAAGGCATTCCCATTAGATCTGGTATAGATAACACCTCAGTTATATGGCTGCACTTGGTAACAGCTGCTTGATTTGTTTCTCAGGCACTTAGAGGCAGATCAAATCAGCCAAAACCACTACCCTTTGCTATGACTACCACAAGCACCTGATTGGTGAAATTTTGATCTGGGAGAGTCAAACTTTCATCCTCAGAATGTGCTTATGCTGCCGTTTCTCAGCCTGCATCCTAGGACAAGCCCAGGGAAATCTTACACATGCACACCACTTTTTCTTATCTTCTCTCACCTTTCCTGTACCACCTGACTTGATACCACAAATACCCCTAAATCTTATACCCATGAAGGAGGCTTAAGACCTCTCCTCCCATCTGCCCAGGCTTGCTGGCTTCTGAGTGAGTTTTCTTTGTCATGTCCTTTATTGACATACTGCACAGATGACAGAACAGGCCTGGTTCGGTAACAGATTTATATCTGCACATCTCATAGTGTGTCAGAATGGGAGCTGAAGATTTTCCCTTGCATGTCCTTTCTGAAACTTCTGGGATCATTCCTGGATCACTCTAGGATCTCCCAGAAGAAAGTCCTTGAAAAAATAGATCTCAATTGTCAAAGAAAAGCAGAGTTGGACAGTAGTCACAGCAGTAAAACCAAAATTTTAACCAGTGATTCTAGCAACAAGGTAAGAGACCTCGGTATATAACCAGGCTCAATTCTGAATAGAATATGGGGCACAGGGATTTATAATCAAAGAGCAGAGTAAAGTGTAGTGGAAGGAACTGGAGATAAATTCTTCCTAAACTGATTTGAAATGTTCCATATAAAAACAAACTAAAATGATCAGACACCAAGGGTAAAGGTTCCAGTTAACCTGACTTAGCAAAATTCTTGCAAAAGTTGGACCCTTGAAAGGTAAGACCCAAAGTTTGAAAATGACTCAGATGGCTATTTATTATTTTATTTTATTTTATTTCATTTCATTTATTTTACCCTAACTCTTACTTTAACTCTGAGAATTGTCTATTTAGAATTTGGTCAAAGAAGTAGTCTTTGTGGCCACAAAAAATGAGAAATAAATTGCATTGTAAATCCATATTTGGAGATGAAATATTTTTCTAATGAAATTGCTTTAAAATTATAAATTACAATCCAGAAGAATTCTTGAAGGCAACATCATGGATTTTAAGCAAACTAAGACAGAAGTATTTAAATTTTATTAGAGACTTCTGTGTAATACTACAAAGAAGTTTTCTGAGGCAGGTGTGTGTTTGCACACTCAGCCACAACATAAAATGGAATCTTCACGCAGTATCCTGCCCAGTCAGAGTCCTGCTTTAATGGAGCAACTACATATCCAGGCAGCAATTCTGTTATTCTTCTTGGAAATCCAGCCAGGTCCACTGCTTCTCCAACATCTTCACCTCTCTGAAGACTTTTTTATATTTCATTTGCATAAATAGAAGTTACATCCAAATGATTTTCCTGAAAAAACGGAACTCTCAAAAGAGAATTAGCCTTTAATTTCTGAAGAAAAGGGCATTGTTTCTTGCTTTTAATAAATAGGTTACTCCCCCTTCCACTCCCTATCAAGGTTTTCAAAAATATATGATTCAAATTTCAATTCAGAGACCTTAAATACATTATGTTATGCTATTTTTTCACACATCCTTTCGTGGCCTTTTATGGATCCTCAATAAAATAAACTAGCAGGTATATACTCTAGTTTGTGTTTAAAGTTTTCCACTAACATGGTAATTAAATATGGTTTATTAAGCTAAAACAATGATGTATGGGATTCAGACTGAACACACAGGCCAGTGTGATTGAATGGTTAATGAACTAAAGGCACGAGCCAGGTCAGCTGAGGAGCAGCAGTGCCAAAGTCCATCCCTATTGCACAAGTCTGTCATTGTCCAAGCAGCATTTAGTGCCATCCAGTGGCTATTGTCTGTGCCATCTGAGATATCACCGCTATGCTGGGTATTAGAGTGGGGTCCAGGGGCCTCCAGGCCAGCTGATCCCTGCTTTGTTGGTCATTTCTGCACTGGGTGGAATGGAAAAAGTGAAGTCTACAGGAATAGCCCATGATGGAAAGTTTCACTATGACCTTCCCCTGCCAGAGAAACCAGAATTCCTTTTCTTCAAGGCAGGTCGTAGGAACCAGCAACCCCTCTGTGCAAAGCCACCCATAAAGCCTAAACAATATTCTTGTAACCTTCCCCTTGACTTTGTGCCCACAGCTGGCCAGAGAGGAATTCTTTGACCTTATTTTGCGATCATAGGTCATTCTAGAAGGAGTCCTGCTCCATATCTGGGAGAAAGAAATGTTACAGAGGACTGAGGAGAATCTCACCAGCCTTGTAGGGTCTCTTCACTCATTCAATCAACATTAGCTCACACAAGTTTTTGTCCACTTATACTTCTACCCAGCTGTCTGTGCTTCCCTGAACCTAAATGTCAACTTTCTATTACCACGACAACATGCTGGAAAAAATGAACTTTTAAAGAGCAAACGTTTATTTAGGCTGTTTTAGAGGTTTCAGTTTATTGTCATCACTTGGCCCAGTTGCTGCAAGATTGTGATGGGAGCATGTGGTAGAGGAGGCCTATTCTCATTATACCCAGGAGTCAGAGACAGGAAGGGGCCAGGGCCTCAGTATCCCCTTCAAGGGCATGCCTTAGGGTCCATTCATCCATTAAGTTCACTTCCTAAAGATTTCACCATTTTGACCAAGCCTTCAACACCAATGCCTTCAGGAACACTCAGGATCTGGACTACAGCACCAAGAATAAAAATGGGTAGCTCACCCTGGATCCTGGGACTTGTATTCTGAAGGCTCCTATGTCATATCACGCCATGATCAAATACATTTTTCATGAATTTCTCACTAACCTGCCCTTTGTTATAGGAGGCCAGCTAGGATTCTTTATGAAGGGTGTGAAAGATGTATCCTCTTCCCCTTCCCCTTTCTCTCACCTACTGTCCCAAACAAGAAGGGTTGCTGTGAGGCCACAATCATCAATATACTGAGTTCAAGTCCAGTCTATACTGATACGGAGAGCTTGTCTCAAAAAAACCCGAAAACTAGAAACAGGTGAACTTCAAGGAAGAGGATGGAGTGGTGAGCAGAAACAAATCAGTTTCTCTGAGATTCCGAATGCAGGCCCTAGAAAGTTACAATTTGAGGAAGAAAAGAAGGAGGGAGATAGACCCATTGCACACAAGAAGGGTGTGAGGGGAAAACCGGAGCCCACAAGGTGAGGAGACAAACCTCAAATCAGAAAGAGGAGGAGGAAATACACACTTTCTCCCCAGCTCCCAGCTTGCGGTGTGGGAGAGGAGGATTGAATCTACGAAGACATAGTGAGGGTGGATGTCTCCAGAGGCCTCCAGGGAAGAATGCACCAGTGGAACAGATCAGTGGACGCTGTGTGCTACAACAGCCGGTGAGTGACTCCAGTCCAAACAACTGCTGTGTCCACTGGGGAGAGTGCTTGGTCAGATGCCATTTTAGGGAGAGGCCAACCGATCATGGGATTCAGAGCAGCCATAAGCTGGCATAATCTCAGGCCTCCTAGTATTGAAATTGCACAGTGACTGAGTGAGAGGCAACTGTGAGAAACATCCAAGGTCAGGGAGATATGCTCAGGTCAGCAAGAGACACCCAGTGTTGTAGGCTAAAAGACTTAGGTTCCAACTCCCAACCAGAAGCCAGTATTGGCCTAAACTTCTATGGATTTGAAAGTACCAGGACTGACAACTTGCCCAGATCCTACTGCATGCTTGCTGGGATTAACTGCCACAGATGTGGGCTCTGATTGCCTCCTTTGTCTAAAAGCAAGAGCAGAGTAATGAAATGGACATCATCACAAAACAGTAGCCATCAGAAGATAACCACAGGCTCAAAATCACAGAAAAATTTCTTTCTTTTTTTTTGGTTTACTTGTGTATGTGTATGTGATGTGTGTGTCATTTTTGTGTGTGTGAACAGTTTTAGTTTGTTTGGTTTGGTTTTCTTCCTGCTTTTATTTCTTCCTTAATTCTCTCCCTTCTTCACCAGTTTTCTGAGGTTTGAGTAACATTCCTTTGTCCTTCCTCCTAGCTTCTAATTTTTCTCTTCTTTGATTTCTTTTTTTCCTTATTCCCTTTAAGTTTTCTCTTCCTTGGGTAAAACTACTCCACTGAGTCAATATTTATTGTATATAATTTTATGATTTATCTTAGATCTTGTTATATAACTATACATCTCCTTTTATGGATAAATTTGACAAATTAACAGTTTTCATAGTTTGTCATTTTCTAGTCTGTGCTAGATGCTGTTATTACTGATTGTACTACTTTAGCCAAAGTGACATAGTTGTTGTGATCAACTGATTTTTCTTGTATGTCAATAACTAGATTACTGGGGTTTCTATACAACACTATAGTCCAGTACCATAGAATTATGTGGGAGGCCAAACAGGTAACAAAACTTCATTCCTAACAAATGGAAGAGGGAGAATCTTATGAGAGACTCAACAGTCAAAACCGGTTATGCCTAGAAGACATTTTTGAGAAACAGTCATTTCTTAACAAGTTCTCCATACTAGTAATAAAGCTACCTACCACAAGCAATCTATAAGCCCCAGGGTAGAAAGTAAATAAACAAATCATTAAAAATAGAAAATAAGAAAACACAGAAGCAAGATGCAAACCATAATCCTCAACTTGCCTAAAGCAAATCAAGGGAGGATTGAGTGGAAGAAATATAAACATCCCAGTTGAATTTTTGAAATAGTGGCAGTGGAAAAAACAAAACAAATCAATAAGTCTCAACAAAAACAAAACAGATGATTACAGAGATGACAACCATAATGAAGAGAACAATTAGTGAATGTAGAGTAGATACAGCTAAACAGATAGAGGCATTTAGGAAAGATACGGAAACTATGAATGACCAATACGGAAAAGAACTGGATTCAACAAAGCAGATTCAAAAAGAAATTCATGAAACTAAAAATTCTACTGAAAGTATATGCAGCAGAGTTGACCAATGTGAAGACAGAATATCACATCTAGAAAACAAAGTTGTGGCTAGTGCTCATCAAATGAAAGACCTCTTAAAAATAATAAGGGACAATGATCTGACACTTGCTAAACAATGCAACGAAGAAGAATATAAGAATAATTGGAATTAATGGAGAATCAGAAGACAGCATAAAGGTCATAAAATACTTGCTCATAGAAGTAATAGCAAAGAATTTTCCAGTCTTAGAAAAAGAATTTGAGATGTCATAAGTGAGACATGTAGAACTCCAAATAGTAATGATCAGAAAAACATCAAGACATATAATAGTCAAGATTCCAGAAATTCAATACAAAAACAGAATATTAAATACTCAGAGAAACAAAGCAGTCTTCTCAACAAAAAACCCTTAAGCCAAGGAGGACCTGGAGTGAAGTATTTCAAGCCTTACAAGAAAGCCCTCTCCAACTCATATTGATGTACCCCTACAAAATTCTCTTTCAGAATTGATGGAGGATGAGATAAAGAACACCTGGAGAAATTCAGGACCACCAAACCAGTACTCCACAAAATTCTAAATGATATTCTAGAAAAAGACAATTCCAAAAATCCCAATAGAATGAATCTACCAGGCAAGGCAAGAAATTAAACAGAAGAGAAAGAAAGGAGATCAACAAAAGAAAACTAATATGACAAGGGTAAATCAATATATATCAGTTATAACCATCAGTGTGAATACTTTCAACTCACCAATCAAAAGGAACAAATTGGCAGACTTGATCAAGTAACAAGACCCCTCAGTATGCTATATAACCATTTAATTCAAAAAGAAACTCATACACTGAAAGTCAAAGGATGGAAAACAGTACTCCATACCATAGGAACCTGGAGAAAAGGCAAGGGTAACTACTAATTGCAAACAAAATGAATTTCAAGCCAGAAAGAGACAAATAATTGTTAAGGGAACAATTCAAGGGGAAGAGATAAAAATTATAAATATATATGCTCCATATGCCAACACATAGAACTATATCAAACACTAATGAATCTGAAAAATCAGATAAGCACTAATGCAATTGTAATAGGGGAACTTAATACCCAACAGTCACAAATAGAGATCAACTAGACAAAAAGTTCACATACAAGTTTAAATATGGGATCATTGATTCTCTTATGTGAGAAATCTAAATAGTAAATAAAGAACACAATGGAGGATAGATATTGGGAAGTAGGAAGAATATGATCTAATGGGAAGAGGAACAAGTGAGGGTTGGGCAAGGGGAGGAGGGAAAAAGGGGTAAAAGGGAATGGAAGGAAAATGGATCAAACCTTTGTAAATGGAGAGGGGAAGAAGAGTTGAAGGGGGGGGGGAAATGGAGCAAAAAGAAGAATTAACGCATATTATGTACAGGTGCAAACCCCTATGATGAGTGTGATTAATATGTATGACAAACATGTACAATAAATGAAGTTAGAGAAAGAAGAGAGAATTTTGTCTAAGCCATTTATGTGAGATGATTGACTTAATCATTATGACATTGGAAGATTATTGCACAAATTCGCTCATCCATTTGAGAATCAGTAAAAATAAATACTTCTAAAACACATTCTGAGGAATTTGGTGTATTGCCTAAGAGACATGTGAACCAAGAGGTAAACAAGATGATAGAAGTGTTGGTCAAGAACTTGGTTATTTTTTAAATGGAGGACTACATCATTCTTAAGTATTTTTAAAATTGCTGTCAGAATCTGTGGAAAATCTATTTTGAGAGTAAATTTGGGGACATTTACATAAATTTGCCACCTGAATTACTACCAACCTATGAACTCAATTTGTCAAGTTTTAAAACAGCTATTGCCTCTAGATCTGCAAAATTACTAATCTCCAGCTTTTTTTTCCCATTATTTCCTTCTCTTTTCTTTTTCTTAAGTTGATATAGAAGCAAAACTCTTAGAAAGCATTACTTTAAATTTGCCACAAATGTATGAAGCTGCATGTTTATTAATGAGATTTTTACTAATGAAAGGAATTTAACTAATGAAAGGTTAGTAAGGAATCAGGGAGGATAATTTAGAGAGCACATGCCTGCTTATGAGTCAGCCTATGGCTTAAGCAAATTCAATGAGCAAGTTAATAGAAAAAGAGGTAATGAGCTTACATTAAAATTAGAATATAAATCCTGAATTAATGGACGTGATCTAAGTTGATGGCGAGAAATTTTTCTCTGTCTTTGAAATATTTTATGTATCAGCAGAAGTACAGGAAACTGCCTTAAGTAGAGAAACCTGCTCTGATGTAAATAAGCAGAGTTCTGTTACTTTGCAGCAAAGGAGACCACTGCACAAGGCTAAAATGACATTTCTTGAGAAAGGGTCACATGACTTTCATGGTTTATTGGTACTAGCTTATGAAGTTCTTAGGGTAAGACTTAGAGATTAGGTGGATTGATTTCTTAAGGTCAGAAGGCAAAGGAGTGAGTCAAAATTCTGAGCAAACAAGAAAGCATCATACAGAGCGAAGTAATTTGTTGGTTATAATCATCAGACTATAGGAGGTTGTGGTTCACGTCTTTGGGGGTGTTATCTACACATACCTTGCAGTTAAGATAAAATTAGTATCCACTTCAATGGGCTTCTCCCCCTGATAAACTTGCTTTTCTCCAAAACAACTACAAAGATAGAGTGAGCTGGTGGTGGGAGAGTGAGGACTCAACTTGTTCACAGTAGTTCAGAGTGGTTTCTGGTGTTCAAATACAAAGCTTCTTAGACTGCTCCCTGCACTAGTGGGGTGAAGCTGCCAGCATTTAGCAGTTGTTTTCTGTTTTCTTTAACTTCTCAGTAAACCACATTTTCATGTGCTGCACTTTGGCACCAAAAAACAAATATGTGACCAACACATTCCCCAGTGGTCTGAGAGTCAGTCTTCACCCTATACCCAAGCTATTCCAATCAAAGGGCTCAAGTGGGATTTTTCTTCCTAAAGTCTCTTCTACATCTTTCATATTGATATTTATTTTCATTTGAAGAGGTTACTGAAAGAAAGCCCTTTATGAACTATCCCCTTGCTTCCCATCAACACTCTATCTAGAAATCGCTCAAAGATTATGCTGTCTCAGTGCACTGGTCACCCACACTAATGAGCATGGTTGCCTTTTTGATAGGTTTCCCACCAAAGACCTGCCCAGTCCTCATGGCAACAGTCCAGTGCTGAGTTATAATAGTGCCTAGCTCCTTCTTCCCAGAGACCCCTGTAGTTTCTTCTTCCCAGCTGCCTTTGCCAAAGCCCAGGCAGGCCATCAATGATCCAGTCCCCCTTCAGCAAGTTATGCTGAGCAGCCTACGTCAGCTACCCTGTGTCCCCTCCCCTCGGAGTGCATATAAGCTTCAACCCAGTCCTTTGTCTTCAGAGACCCAGCATAGCTGTTCAGGTGCTGACTCCTTCCATGCCCACATTAAACTTTTATCTCTTGCTGTTTATATCTCTGTCCTCCTCTGTGTCATGTTAGATTGAGTACCTAATTCTCACTCAGTCACTTTTATGTTTTTCTCTCCATTGATGGTTTTATTGATAATATAGAAGTGAGCAGCTTGTTTTGTCATCTCATAAGGTTTCACTACACAAAGCAGGATATTCGATAACTGTGGTAGATTGACAACTGGTGGCAAATTTATACCACCCAGCTGAACTGAGTAAGCGTGGTGCTAGGTATGGGAGGCCCACCTGAGGGCTATTGCCAGTAGCATAAGAGGCAGAAGTGGAGAGCAAGAAAGGCTGTTGGGAGCTGGCAGAAGCTGTAAGGAGCTGTTGGTTCTTTTGGAGGAGCTTGTCGTGCTGGCTTTCCTGATGAACTTGGCTGTTCTCATCCTCCAAGGAGCTTGGACCCTGTTGGTATTGAGAATGGCTTTGCTTCACTTTGGGAGAGCTCTGGTCCTCACTTTGAACATCACTTCCTGGGTCCAGAGGAGATGATGCACTGCTCAGTCTTCTGGAGAACCTTACTGCATTGGCTTTCCTGATGGGAACTCAGCTGTATTCATCATCAGAGGAGCTCGGGACCTCACTGTTCCTGGGGATGTCTGTGGTACTTTTTGGGAGAGCTTTGGTTCTTATGTTGAGTGTTGCTTCCTGGCTCCGGTGAAGATCCTTCAGCCTGCTAGCACAGATCCTTCATCCTTCTGGCACAGACTTTCTGGCTTCCACCACTGATCTTTGGGCCTTCCTAGCTCAGATCCATGAAACAGTCCTGCATGAGATATGTTATGGGCTCTAGGTCTTCAGCTGAACTCATGCAGGACATCATCATGGGATCCATGCCCTCAGCTAGATTCTTTGGTCTTTAGTGTGTGAACAGATTTCCTGCACTCTCTTGTATATGCTTCTTTGGGTGACTATTATAAATAATCTTATATGTGTCCTGCATTATTTTGTTCTCCCTTGCAAAAACCCCAAACCATAACAGTAATTCATAGAATTACCAGCAATGCTGAGAAACTGGGATTGTAAAGTACACAACAAGCAAGGTAGATAGAGAGCAACAGTGGACATTTTTGTCCCAAGGCTGCCAACGGATTTCGGCACCTGAGGTCACTGCCATGCTGCCTCTTTGGTTGAGGGGGTGGATCAGAGAAAGTAGTGAGTTGCCATTTTCTTCATCTATGACACAGAATTTCTCATAGCTCATCCAAGGCTGTGTCTTGGACTAATAATCCCTAGGCCCTGGAAAAGGTATCCCATTGTTTAACACAAGGCAGGGACCAAAAATATCTCTTAACTTCCTAGATCACACTATATTCCGATTACAGGCCAAGTATCCTTCTTGGAAAACAAGTTTCAGAAAGATTCTTACTGAGCTAGGAATTAATTAAAGTTATAAAATCATGAAGGGAGTACATTACCTGTCTCTCCCTGGAGAGAAAAGCAACCACAGAGTAACAGCAGAAGTTGTTTGTGTACTGAAAAGTAAACAATCACGAGAGAGTCAGGGAAGATGTAAATTCAAATCACCACCAAATCAACACATTTATATAAGACAGAGTGTCTCCTAAAATAATATCCAAGTGTGCTAAGCTCAGGAGGAACCAGTGAGTCTCAATTTCCTCTGGAAAAGATAAAGACCAGCCAATACAAGATGGTGTAAATGTAAGAATTATCTTACAAAGACCTTCCCACTGCTGCTATACAAAGAATTCCATATGCAAGCACACACATGATGTGCTGCATATCACAAATTCTTCTCTTTTGCTTTTCTCTTAAAACTCAATGGCTTAGACTCTCACTCTTCCTCCAAATCTCTCCTTGATTACCGAGGAGCGTTCACTGCCGAATGCAGCAGTCAGTGCCCAGGCACATGCACCCCTCTTTCCTCACCTGACCTCCAGACTTCACCTTCTCCCAGCCTTACTCTCGGTCTCCTCAGTTGTCCCTTTCTCCTTCCAAACATGTTGGTACTGTAGCCCCCAGGGTTCTGTCCTTTCCCCCCTTACTGATATCACTTGAGGATGACTCAGGCCTCAAAACCACAAGATTTGTTCTGTGATAGTCTTGACCTTCCTTTAAGATTTAAATATGGCTATTGTTGGCCTTGTGGCCTGACATCTGTGTTTAAAACAAATAAATAAGTTTGAAGGCCAGAGTTGGAGAGGGAGGGATATTTTTTTCAGAAATATAAAATCTTTGCCAGGAAATACAACAGACAGCTGCTTTGGAAACAGGCCCTTACAGCTAAGATACTGCAAGGGAAGAAGTCTGCAGAGTGGGTCTGTTAACCCACATTTTCAAGGACCATAAGATCAAGGGAAAAAAATCTTGTTAAATTTTTAAAATCTGAAATTGCACAAAACACATATTTGCAGCACATTATCTGCAAGGTAAAAGTTAAAGTAACATATTAAAACAAACAAAGAAAAATTCCCATCTATTAAAAATTTAAAACTACTATGGTTAATTCAGGTTGTGCAAGAAGCCAATTCTTCAACTGCAAACTGAAAGCATTACAATGCACGACTAGTGGCCACATAATCCCAATCAGCATACGCTGCAATGCCCCAGTGCCCCCAGAGCCTTATTCGTCATGGCAATCACACCATTAGCCTCCTGATGCCCACACCATGCTCAGGGTCAAGCCATTGCTCCAGCTCTGAGATCGGACTGACCAACCCATCCTGATACAGGAACAGGGTGTGGCAAAGCTGTCTGGGAGAAAATGTGTGGACTCTGTGAACTGCAGGATCCCAGGACAACACCAAGACCCCATCTGGAGAACTTCTTTGGAGCTGTCACAAGCCATGATTCACAGCATGAAAGAAGACCAGATTTCACAGGGAGCTGCTATCTTGAGTTCCCAGGATGGCCCGCACCACGAATCTCAGATGCTGCATGTACTTTTATTTCTTTTTTCTTTTTTTCTCTGTTTGGCCCATGCTTACTCTGCAGAGCTGGTTGTTTCAATACCCACTCAAAATGCACTTTTCAAATAAACTTTTTGGGACTGTTTTTGTTTATCTTATTTAACTCTTTGTTTAAAGCAAGAACCTGGAAGACTTTTAATTGATGAGCCAGTTTTAGGAACAGCCAGGGCAAGGGATATAGCTCAGCAGTATGGTACCTGCCTGGCAAACACAAGATCCTGAGCTGATTCTCAGAACATGCATACATGCATACGTACACATAACTAAAGGAACTACCCTATAACAATCTGACCTTGCAGTTCTTGACAGTAGCATTCATCATAGAAAATCTAAAGCCCAAGTGTCTTCTCATTACATAAAGCCTCTGGTGCTGCCAAAACCAGAGAGATCAGGGACCTGGATGTAAAAGAGAGTGGCCTGAGACACAAGTAGGCCTTAACCTGACTCCTGAGGCTGCACTGGAAGACAGGGGTCTCCAGAAAGGAGTCAGGAGCACTTTTCCTGTATTTCTCAAGGTGTCTAATGGTCCTCATATGTGGCAGCCCAAACTATAATTATTTCCTTAGTACTTTTTCATAGATTAATGACCAAACAGAGCAGACAGGGACCTAAAAGAAAACATAGTAAGGATTAAAGGGAGCTGGAAGAAAGGAAAGAGTCAACAAAAGGAGGTAGGAGGAGCAGAAGCAGCTCTTAGAGAACCAATTTAGAAAAATTTCAAACTTCCCAAAGGGGAGCATAAGGTTAGTAGGAGTTAGAGAAAAAAGACGTTTGGCCAACAACTAAGAAATTTTCATAGGGGAAATAGGATCCAACAGATAGGCCTTTAAAAATGTAGACTGAATCTCCACTTTTAATTATAGCAACTTTGATCACAGAGCCCTTTAAAAAAATCCTTTTGAATCTTTTTAAGTTCAGGACAGTGGTTTTAATGACCCAATTCTTCCAGTATCTGCAAATGTCAGAAGGCAAACAGGAAAGTTCTATGGCTGTCAACAAGGAACTCAATTTGTTCTAGAGAAGTTTTTTTAAATAGTTTCTTTTTTGTGAGTATATGGTTTCATTTTTAGCTTAGGAGGAAAACTTAGATCTTTACGAAAGTGCTTTCTTTTCACACTCTGAGTATAAACCAGTTAATAAAAATATATATCCACATGTGATTGAAAGCCACTTAGACTTTTTATTACTTAAAAATAATAAACACAAGAATTCCACTTCAAAGAGGATACACACAGTGACTTGCAGGATCCAAAACTTCTCCAGGTTGTAGATAAAGCAAAAGACCCTCACTATAACCAAAGGGATGAAAATGAAGATGTTTTGGATAAGATCCCTTGAGAGCTGACAAATTCAAAGACATTAGGCACTCCCAGCCATCTGGGCGACTGCTGGGAATAAACTGCATCCTGCGCCCTTCGTGGTGATAGAGAGCGGATAGAGTGAATCCCGGGGTTCTGCAGCCAAGCTGGGTGTGGCGGCAACAGCAATATCATCCCAGCACTTTGCAGGTTGAAGTAGGAGGATCATGAGTTCAAGCTCAGCTTGGAAATTTAGTGAAGCTCATCTCAAAATAAAAATGGCTGGGGATATTGTACAATGCGAAGGTCCTAAATTCAATCTCTGCTACCAAAAACAAAACAAACAAAAAATGGAGACAAATGGAGAATCTTACTAAAATTTTCCTACTTAGGATGAATTACACAAAGGGCTGAGATAAAGAAAGCAAAGGCCATCTCTGGGAAGCTCAAGATCAGCAGCCAAAAAAGTCTACAAAAGTCATAAATTCAAAGATCTGTCTTTTTAATAAGTATTTTTCTCCTGTAGATCTCAGTTTGGCAAGTGAAAGACAGACTTTTGCCACTCACCGTACTAGGTTCCAACAACAGAGGCTGTAGGGACTGAAAATATGTTTGCCTTTTCTTTCTGAAGTTTTGATCATCTATTTTTTAAAATTCTGACAATAGATAAAACACCAGAAGAAAAATCAGACAAAATGTGTTAATATGGCCAGACCCAACAAGCTCTCATACAAACTTTGCAACCTCAAAGCAGGGCCAGGTGTGTGAAGTTTCCATATCCTTTGCCCAGGGAAGGGGAAAGTGTGAACTGTGGATGAGCAGAGAATATAACCAATTTTGAGGAGAAATGAATGAACACAAAGAACAATAACCTGGGGCAAAATTCCCCTGGGCCTGAGATATGGAGTTTGATTTTCAGTTTCTTGTTCCAAGATAGAAGTATAATTTTTCTAACTTACTGAAATTTCTTTAAAAAGATTTAAAGGCAACTCTGCTCCCCTTTAATGGGTCTAGTCTTGGAGTAACAGATTTCCTTGTCTCCTTTTATCTAGTTTTATTTCTTCTGTCCTACCTCACCTTCACCAGTTCGTTTCAAAATTCCATACCTCTTTCTAACCTTAACAAAACTGTGCATAAAACTTTATGGTAAACATTAGCATTATATTCAACTAAACCTTTAAGATTTAAATATAACCTAATAAATAACATATAACTAGAAAAATAAATAAATAATTTTTAGATTAGTTTCTTAGATTTTAAGGAAAGCAAGGGTATGAAATTTAGACAAGAATCCATCAGAAAATGTAAAAACACTTATTTCTTTTAAAAATGAGATTGAAAAATCAATATAATACACAAACTTTTGGCTTTAGAGTTATGTCACATTCTTTATAAAAATGAAATGAAAACAAAATTTCATACTAACATGTTATAAATTTCTGCTTATGTAATTTCAAATTGGAAATCTGCTCTACCCCGTTTCTTTGAAGCCCCACTAAAACCTCAGTAAGGTAATAAAAATACCATTATTCCATAAAGAACAATAATAAGAATGAGAATAACACAAAACTACTGATGCTAAGTGTATCTGGAAGCTGGGAGGTATCTGTAAAAGAATCTTGGAAAAATGACCAAAAGTCAGGAAAAGTAGAAAAATACATAAGAATTGAGAGTATTTAATAAAAACTGCATATCCATCAGATATGTGAATATTCCAGAAAATGACTAAGGAAAGCAAAAAAAAAAAAAAAAAACAACAAAAAAACTTAGAAAAGAATAAATTCAGAAACATTTCTGGAGAATAAAGTATCAGACCAAAAGGTCAGTTAGTCACCCAGAATGACTGCATAGAAGCCTATCGTAAGGCTCATCATTATAGAAATAACCTGGAAATCACTGTATTTAAAAAGCAGCCCTGGGACCTTGAAGATAATGGAACACTGCCTTAAAATTACAAAACGTGTGGTTTTCCTTTAGAGTCATACACCAGCCAATCTAGCAATCAAACACTAAGTTGTAATGAAAACAATTTTAGGCATTTAAGTTCTAGGAAAAAGGTAGGGAGAGTGAAAAGGAGAAAGAAGGAACTGAACTCCTATATATTTTTCCACAGGAAGTTGCTAGAAAATATGCTCCACTGGAGTTGATTGTTAAAAGGGAGCCCCAGCAAACAGAAGATCCAACACCAGAAAGTACTGAAGGGAATTCCCAGGGTCTCCACCGTACTGTGAGTGTGGAGAGCAAAGACAATCAGCTCTCTCAGGAGAGGGAAAGGAGGACTTGGCTGGCAGTCTTTACTGGGACAAGGGAGGGAAAGAAGAAAACACAGGGAAGGGGAGGAAGAAGGGAAGGAAGGGCACAGGGAAGGGTGGAAGAAAGGAAATGTGTCTGCAGAGCTTAACTGTTAGAACTGAGACCTCTGTCCCAATCATTTTATTCTTTTTGCAAGGAACAGGCAGGAAACTAATAAATAAGTCAGTCTTTAGGTAATTCCTGGAATCCAATTTATCTATGCAAATAACTTTTTTTTTTTTTTTGCCGAACAGCACTTCAATTAAAAAAAGGAACAAGTGAGGTATTCATTCGTTTTTCAAACGGCACTATTCTTACCAGGACTGGCTTCAAGGAAACAGTATTGTCCCTTTGCTCTAACCAATGTTTTTCACTAACCTTGCCCATGCACAGAAAATTCCCAACCTTACACAGCTGGAGACTAAATCCAAAGTCCTACGTCCTCCACTGCATTTCCTTTTCTGAGATCCGGTGCTTGTATCAAGGCAGTATTCTCTGTTGTGGTGATCTTCCCTGCAGTCCGGGCTGGGTAAACATACCACGTGTGTATAGGGTAGGCAGGGAGAGAGCCATCAGCAGCCAAATGAACAAAATAATTATATCATAAGAGGCATTTGATTCCACAAATTATATTGTCGTTATTTATAGATGCACTGCAGGAAACCTTACTTACGTATGAAAAGTATTAATTATTCATCCAACATCAATTAAGATAAAAGAAATAAAGCACCCTCAATGCATTACTTGGATTAATAGCAAATAATATAATTTTTCACCATCATAAGTAGTAAGAACTGAAATGGGGTTTAGCTGGCAGTTGTGACACATCTGTCAGGAGTAGAAGGAATAAGGACATGAGAAAGAGTCTGGGGACATAAAATCTCCCTCTAGTATAATAGGAAGATTTAAAAAGAAAAGAGAGTGTAAAGTACAGCTTGGAAGGCAAATGACAATAACAACGGCAGTTAGAAGCGTTGAGAGCATTTCCAGACCCACCGGACCCAAACACGCAGATGGTGATCTCAGCTCCTAGCCACGACAACTCAGAGTGACAATGAGTGACGGGACTCAGGGGCAGGCAGGGCCAATGCGAGTCTCCTTTTCCATGCTGACCATAGTTACCCTGGAGTTACGCTGATATATTGCTACGGAGAACTGAACTCAAGGTCTTTGACTGACCTACATCTTCTGCCTTTTGATTGATTTTTGTTGTACTTATTCCTATTTTGTTCATTCGTCTGCTTGCTTGCTTTGGAGATAGGATCTTCCTGAAAGTTGCGCTGGCTGGGCTTGAACTTGCAAACTTCCTGCGTTAGAGTGCAGGTTAAATTTTCATAGAGGACATATAAGTATATTTTATCAAAGTAATCACACTTTTTCTAATTTTTGAAAGCAAAGACTAAAAACAGAAATCAAACTTCAACAACAAGAAAAAACCTTCCTCATATAAAATACATAAAATAAGTCACTGGCTACAACTCTGTCACCAGGTCACCCAAACTTCCAGGATGAGCTGCCCAGTGCAGTTGTGCAGGGAGCGCAGTGAGCAGGTTTGGTGGATAGCAGCTCAGTCTCTACCAGTTTCTTGGAGTAAGGGAGTGTGTACTAAATCAGACAGTGTAAGCCTGCCACATGCCTCTCACTCCTGTACTGTGAGAATGCAAGCAACACAGCAGAGCTCGCACCAATGTCAAGTCATCTTTAAAAAGCTGATAAAATCTGCAGGATCCCTAGAACTTCTTCAGGGTTTACCTGAACATTAGAATTTGGGCAGGGGATAATAATGGAACCATCACAGTCAGTTCATTAAATGCTTCTTAGTGCTCATCATCATTTTTCTTCTTAATCTCTAGATTCCTCTGCCTGTCCCCAGCAATCCTGTATATTCCCTGGTCTAGATCAAGCTCCAGAGCCTCTGCAGAATTTCTGAAGCTGTTGTTATGACACACCAGAGCCTTTTTAGGAGAAACAAATGAAAGTCCTTTAGTCAGCATGGTCACAGGCAGAGCTCCTCCCAGTGAAATACCTCCCGGGGATTTGAACCTGGTACTAAAAATGATCAATGAAACGTGTCTATGAGATTGATTGTGTACAGGATCTCAGGAAATGCAGCCTTCCTACAGATCATCCCTTCCTGGCTGCCCATAGTGTGATAGATGATTCTCTTTGTCTGAGTAATTCATGGGGTTGGCAACCTGGAACATCAGCATATCTACTGGCCCTGGACAGAAGGCTGTCAGTGCACAAGATGCAGCATCTGAGAGCCCTCAGGATGGTCCTTCACGCTGTCACCCACTGCGCTGCACCTCTTGCTCATGGTTTTATCACATAACAGGCACAGAGGCGCTGGTAGAGTCATGACTCAGACTGCTGCCCACTGCCTCCTCTCCAGCATTGCTTGTCTCTCAGAGGGTCAGCAATCCACTGACTGGTGCCGAGTGCTGGCGTATTTCACAGCATTAGTTAGGACAGGAGGGTTCTACTGTGATGACATTTTTAGTAGTAAAACATGTCAATGTATTACAAAAGCCAATTCCTTCAGTACATAACTATTCCTGCCAAAAACCCTAAAAGCTCTTTATTCAGAAGACTCTGGCTGGGAACATTATTGTACAGAAGTCAGGAATTTCTTTATCACACTATGTTTGGTAAATTTGTATGTTTCACAAGGGCCATTACAATTAGCTGACAGTTTTTCTAGGGGAATAATATATTTTCTTAGTTTAAAAACACAAAATTTTTCAAAATCAGTGTGCTTAAATTTGCAACTTCCAGTTACTAACTGTGTTTGCAGGATAGGGATATTGTAAAAATATATCTTTCAAAGTGATGCTATAAGGACTAAATGAGATACAGCATGTAAAGCTTCAGCTAAATCTCACCACTTTTAGATGTTGATGATGAGAAAGTGGGAATCCTAATTCTAGTTCAAGACTTTGATCTCTACTACCGTTCTTCTCACTTTTTTGAGAAAAGTTCTTACTGAACATTGCTAAGGCTGGCCTACAAACTGCAGTGATCCTCCTGTCTCAGCCTCCTGAATGCTATGATAACAGGCATGTGCCACCACACCTGGCTGTTTATGTTCCTAACTGAGGAACTAGACTAAAGTTTTATTTTAAAACATTGCAATTTTTTGTATCAAACAAGATATTTAAAGAGCTCTGTTTACCTGTGAGTGGGCCAGAGTTTGTACAACATGTTTGAGCATGAAGCATTGTAGTATACTACTTAAGAATATAAATTCTTCAAAATGCAAGATCACAAGATTCAACTCTACTATTCACTAAACACAAAACTGGGCAGGTCACTTACCTACCCTGTATGTCAGGAGGAAATATTGTTCCCTTTCTCACAAGGTTGAGCTAAGATCTGTAAATTACAAATTTTAAAATGTTATTCTCCAATTCTATTCCCCAAAAGAAAAAAAGAGACTTACGAGATTGACTTGTGTCATCAGAGGCTGGATAATCATACCACGACCATCGATAGGCTGCAGAACAAGGGAAACCAGTAGCCACTCAGTCCAAGGAACTGCAAGCCTCAGACCAAATGGGTCCAATGTTGCAGTCCTAGTTGCAGGCCCCTGGGGAGCTGCTGGTCCAAGCCCATGTGCATTCAAAGGCTGAAGACTCTGGAGTGTGAGGTGGACAAGAGCGGCAGCAGCCGCAAGACCTGCACCCACTTGGGAAGGCTTTAGCGTGTGAGTATAGGCTGTACTCTTCCTCTGCTGTTTCATCCACCCGGGGCCCCAGGCCGTTGGGCAGTGCTGCCTTTGGCCAGGAGGTTCTTCTGCTCTCTGTTGGCTGACCACTTACCAGTCTTCTCTCAAAACCCCTGCACAGAAATGCTCCTTGTCCCATCATTTTGACAGCCAGAACCAAACCGTGGCTTGAAGCTGGGACTTTCCCACAGTGTGAGATAAGCTAACCATCACTTACAGTCATTAAATATCTGGCACAACTTCCTACATCAGGGATTGTTCCCATCAGTTTCCATTCCAGGATTCCTATGCTTCATTTCTTCTAAGTTAAGCATTTATTGACTAAGTCCTGAGTTCTTTCCAGGGTGGAGATAGGAAATGAAAGCATGCTTGTTCACTTAGAAAACTTCCAATCTGTTGTGGTTTGGATCTCAAATGTCTCATGAAAGCTTATGTAGTGGAGGTTTGGCCCAATGCCAGTGGCACTACCGGGAGGCGGTAGAAACTTTAGGAGAGGGTGTTGCAGACAGCTAAGTTAGATAGAAATTGATACACAGAGAGAGACTGGCCCTGAAGGGAGTGAGTGCGGATGATGAAAGCACGTCACAATTGTGGCTGCAGGTGACACTGACGAGGGCCCAGCCTCAAGGTAGAGGTGCAACAACCAATCTGTGAGTCTCCTCAGATACACAGCAGCTAGAGAATATGGTGGAAGGAGCACCCCCTATTCCAGTTAGCCCACAGGGCCATCGGGAGCACGAGTGGGTGGCCAGAACATCAGGACCCACACCCCCACTCCTTTGCAGGAATATCTTTCATCGTTCCCTCTACCCTCTGTGTGACTCACTTCACTATTGGATCAATATTAGCTACATGACTCTACTTATAACCCTATCAGTTGAATATAGTTTGACCCACATTTTATCTACACAGTGACTTTGCTGTGTAAATTTTCCCTGATGTGGGGCTTCCATGGCCACCCACTCAGGGCTCCTCCTGGAAATCCAGGAGCTACTCTGCTCTTATTTCCAATAAAACCCTCACAACTTCTTCCTTTGGTTCCTAACTTTATCCCTTGATGTTGTGAGATCACCAACTCGGTACATCTCGCATCTAACAGGGCAGGAGTAGTTTTCCTATGACAGTGGGATCTAATGGAGAGTCTACCATTCTTTCTCTCCTGGCCACCATAAGGTGACCAGCTCTCCCACATGCTCCCTACCATGAGATTTACCTTCACTGCAGGCCAAAGTAGTGGGAAAAGTGGACATGTAATGAAATAATTGAAACTGAGAGACAAAATTAATTTCTCCTTATGAATTGATCACCTCAAGTATTTTGTCACCAAAATGTAAAGCTGAATAACACAGAAAAATTGGTACCACATATCAGGGTCATTGCTGGGACTACTCTTGATGCTATGGTTCAGAAGCATTTGGAATTAGGCTAGAAGAGAAATTTGGAAGTTTGGAGAACCAGGAGAGAATGCTAAAAAAAAAAAAAAAGCTTACAGAACAATTTTAATAGGAGCTCAAAAGACCAGAAGGCTGCCAGGGATGAGGAGAGTAAAGGCAATAATCATGAAGTTTTAGATGGAAATGAGACTGTACTGGGAATTCAGCTACAAGCTGTTTGTGTTACATTCTGGCAAAGTACTTCCTACATTTGGTCCACCCCCTGAGACTGTGTGGGAGATTTAGTTTATAGGTGATAAAGTAATTAACAGAGAAGGGGAAATTTCAAGGCAGCACAGAATTCAAGCAATGGAAGGGTATTGTTGGCTTCTTTTGCCAGATTTACAGTGAGAACTGGAAGCACAAAACAGAGGAAAAACATTTGAATTTATTTTAGTTTTGCCAAAAGAGGAGTTACTTTGAAGTTCAATCAAGGAGGATATGATGAATGTTGCTAAACTGATTAGCACCAGTAAGATGGAGGTAGTACTTTTCAACAGGAAAATAAAAAAGATGTTTTAAGAGTATTTCAAGGGTTGGTAAAATACCACTCCTTGGAGGCTCAACAAGAGCCTTCTGTCACTCTGCTAAGGCAGGACTACCCTGCCTAAGGAACTGCTTGGGGAGTGAAGGTTTTCTCCTTGTGTTCAAATGAAAACCTGCTGAGAGGCTGCTGCAACCAAGATCCAAGCAGATCTGCTACGGTTCAAGGTGGCAGCAGATATTTCCATTATCCAGATGATGCCAGCTTTACAAACATGGAAAATGCAAGAGTTATGGGATCATGGAGGTTCCACTCAGATTTTGAAGAAAAAAACATTTTCCTTCCTTCTTTCATTCCTTCCACATTTCCTATTTTTAATAAAAATATATCTGAGAGAGCTCTATTAGAGATATACTATTGGGCAAATCCAACCTAATATGACTTAGGCTGATCAAAGTTTTACAACAAATGCTTAAGGGAATCAGAATTTTTCCTAATTTATTAATTCGTTTATGAACCTAGATACCATTCCCAAGATCTAGTTATTATAAATTATTCTGTTATAAATGTGTATATCCATCTATTCCTCAAAAATATGATTTTAATTCTTGGGAAGATACCTAGGAGGGGGGTAGGTGAGTCAAATGGGATTTCTATTTTTTGTAAGAATCTCCACATTGATTTCTATAGTGGTTGTACTAGTTTATGTTCCCACCAACAATAAAGTTCATTTTCCCCCACATACACATACGCATTTATTATTATTAGATTTTTTTTGATGATAGCTATTCTTTCTGGGGTAAGATGATATCTCAGTGTAGTTTTAATTTACATTTCTCTGACTGTCAGTGATTAGAAGCATTTTTTCATGTATTTATTGGTCATTTGTACCTTTCTTTCTGAGAAGTGTTCATTCAGCTTGGTTCCCAATTTTTTAATTGGGTCTTTCATTTTGAGTGACCTAATTTTTTTCAGTTCTTTATATATTCTTGATTTTAGCTCTCTGCCCATGGAATAGCTGGCATCTTTTATTTTGCCATTCTGTAGGTTATCTCTTCAATGTTGTTTGTTTCCTTTGCTGTACAGAACCTTTTAAACTTGATGTGATCCAATTTGTTGAATCTTGGTGTTATTTCTTGTGCCATTTTTTATTCTGTTCTGAGAGTCTTTGCCTACATCTAAGTCTTCAAGAGTTACACTATTTTTTCCAGCAACTTGTTTCTGCTGAAACATTTAGATTTTTTGCTTACTTTTCTTTTAATTCAGTACATGGCAGGATACATTGGTCTAGACTCAATCTTCTGCATGTGGATATCCAATTTTCCCAACACCATTTATTAAAGAGCCTATTTTTCCTCTAGTCTGCATTTTTGCCTTCTTTAAAGATTAAATATCTGTGTGTGCCTTGTGTTGTTTCTACTTCTTCTATCCTGTCACATTGATCCATGTTTGTCTTTTTGCTAGCACCATGCCATTTTGATTGCTATAGCTTTATAGTATAACTTCAAGTCTGAGACATGATACCACCTTTGCTTCTTTTACCTTTGCTTTGCTTTTGTTACCCAGAATAGCTTTTGTTATTCTGGGTCTCTTCTAATTCCACACAAATTTTAGGATTGTTTTCTCTAGTTTTGTGAGAAAGGCTGTTTATATTTTGATTAGAATTGCATTAAGTATGTATATCAGTCTTGAAGGTATTGTCTTTTCAATTATGTCATGATTAAATTAAGTACATAATTTTTCTGATGCTATTATGAATGACATTTTTTTCCTGATTGCATTTTCAGTGAGTTCATCATGTGACTAGTTTATATGTTCTTTATATTCAAGAAGTACCTTGTAGAGTTGTTTTACCTCCACTGTTACCTTTTTAGAGCTATCTGTTGTGTAATTTATTATTTACTCCCCCTCAATGACCCCTGCACTCCCTCTCAGTGACCCCTATACTGACTTGGGGGAAGCTGGGAGCTTTTGGAAGCATTTTATTGCTTTATCATTTCATATTTTTTTTATTTGTCTGATTTTTGTGCTAGGGTTTGCAAGCTTTTGCTATCTGCTACTCTCTTGCCTTGTCTATGGTAGTAAATTCAGCAACAACAATTTGGTGTTGTCTTGTCTATGCCAACAATTGTCAACTAGGTATTGACAAGCCCTAGGAACCACTCATGCACAGTCCTTTACAAAGCCAAAAATAACTCTGATTTAAGTGAAGACTATTAAGACCCCTTGTATATGCGTACAGTAGTAATTCAGTACACTGATTTCTGTTGGATGTTGGCAGCAGTGTCAGAGCTCAAACATGCCAATAGGTTACATTCGTTCTTCCTCAGTACCACCCCTCTGACAATTATTCCCACTGTACCTGGCCTCCCACAACAGAACACAGGGGGTGTGATCCTCCTTCTCAGAGCCTGATCCCTCTAGGGAACTCCAGGAGATCATTATTTACTCTTGCCCTCTTCAAGCCTGTCTCACAAGGCTATTTTTCTCCCAGTCTCTGTGGAAAGGATCGCTGCAGTCCTGAATCAAGGTGTTTCCTGGGTGTTGGTCTCTTCTTCAGTTAGGTCAGTCTGCTGATTATGAACTCTGTTGCCCTGTGCTATGGAGAACCCAGGGACTGGAGGCAGGGCTTCCGATTGTGGGTCCTTCTGGATCTGACTTGGGGTCTCTTTTTGAGTTCTTCACTGTACTTCCTGTAAGAAAAGACAAATTAATAAGAAAAATGTACAGAAGTCTATCAAACATATTTAGAAAATACAGAGATGAGAAATCTCAAAAGAGGGTTAGAATTCAAGTTTAAGTATCATTCTCCATTGAAGCAAAGACAAATGGTGCATAGGAGCCTAATTATGAGCAGATGACCAGAAAAAGAAAGCATAAAAAGTAAGGATAAGTTCTGTTATGCAGATATAAATCCTGCCTTCTCCACTGAGAAGATTCCCCTGTGATTTAGGGTAATTCTTCTCTTCCAGGTATGAAGAGGGAGGCATCATTACAAAGAGAAATTTCCTAAAAGATGTAAATTACCCTTATAAAAGAGAACTTCTGTTCTATTTTTAGATTTTCTCTTGTGTTTGCTGTTATTCAAAATTGCTTAATCTGGGGTATTATTCTGTGGTAGAGCACTTGCTTACCGTGCTCAAGACTCTGGATTTGATCCATAGCACTGAAAAAAACAACACACATGCATGAATACATGTGCGTATGTGCTCCCAAAAAATCTGAACAACTCAATACAAGGGCTATACCAAAAAAAGTCTATTTTGTCTGACTTATCCTGGTAGCTTACACATACCAGGTGCTTTACTCTGTTTGTAGAATACAAAGATGCAATTGCGAGGGAATTTGTCCAAAATGATGCACCTTTGACTTTCTTTGGTCTTTATAATTGTCATGCAGTGCCATGGCCCACAACCTTCTTTTTCCCCCTTAGTGTTGGAGGATAATTTATACCACTCCCAGTAACATTGATTCAACTGAAGCAATTGTTCTCCATGGAGAATTTGGTGAAGGGAGTCTGGAAAGAAGTCGTGTATACTTGCAACTTGATTGTGAGTGAAGTCTGGTAGGTGGGGGTATATGGAGTATAGGAGTGAAAGACAGGGCTTCTCTCTTTTCTCCAAAGTTTTACTGAAATGAACTAACACATTTTTTAAAAGACGCAAAGTTCATTAACACAGAAAAACAAAAGGAGTCATACTAAAAGTATGAAACAGAAAGGAAGGCTAAAGAGTTAAGTTTATATACCCTTTCTTACAGAGGAGAGAGAGATAGCTATTCTATAAATGATTACCTGTAGAATGAATGGACACCAAAGACAGAAAATCGCTTCTGAAATAATTCTGTTTGGAATTAAATAAACCCAAGAGGCAGACTACTTTGTAAAAACAAAGCCTATCCAGATACAGTCATATTCCTGTGTTCTTCGCTTTCCAAAAGGGATAATGAGATCTCAGGGTGAAAACGGAAGTGAAGTAGGTTCCTTCCTGTGGTCTTGTCTTTAATGCGGACGAGGAGAACCCCTGAGACAGCCTCTCACTGAGCACTGTGGGGAGAAGCAAGACAAGCTTAGTAGCACCTTGAATCAGAGGCAGATGCTCGGGCCTCTTTGCACATCAAAGCTCCAGTCACTGCAGCATGATTTTCTGAGTCCTAACAATAGCTTGAAAAGTCATTTACATAATTCTCATGTTTGTACTTTGTTGCCACACAAATGCTCTGTTATTTTGCTGCAGTACAGAAGCCAATTAGTTGAGAAGCAAGGTGGTGTCAGAACTCTACTATGATGAGCGACACATTTGTCTTCTAGACACAATACCCAGCACGAACAAGAAGAGGCTTGACTGGGTCATAGGACCAGGGATTTACTCTGTTGTAATCTGACTCTGAGGCCAGAACCTCATGGCAGACAGGCATGGTGGAGCAAAGATGCTTAGTTCATTGTGATCAGGAAACAGTGGGAGGACAGTTCAGAGAGGACGGGGCCAAGGATCATTTGTGTAGTCAAACTGTTGTCTGTGTGACCCATGAAGACACACCTAAAAGTGTGCTCCACCAAGGCCTGAGGCAGATCCCAAAGCCAATCAAGTTGACACTCCACTCCAGCCACTGCTAGCTAGTAGACGGGAACATGGCAGGCAGACTGCTGTCCTAAGGACCATCTTAGCTAACAATCTCAAGCTCAGAATTTACATAGGAAGTTTGAAAAAGTGTATTTTAGCCACAGATGGGTGGGCACCAGAGTTATTAATCCTGTAGTGGCCCATTTCTTCAATGCATATTATAATGCTATCTGAAGGTCACCAGATATTCTGGGTTTTGTAAATCTAAAGAATGCTTCCTGATTAGTAGGTTTCATGGCAGATGTTCCTCTCATTCCTTTTTCCTGGAATAGCTGATTCTAGTTGTTAATATTTTAATAATTTAGATCTACTTTTCTTTAGAACTTCAAATGCCAGGCAAAGGTAAAAAAAAGTTAGCCAAGGACAAGGGAACCCATTAGAATAACTTCTGTCCGCCTACTTCCTTTATGAGGGTTATTGTAAATGAGGAAACAAACAAGCTCCCTTAAGCCACAAACAATAACCCAGCTCAGCTACTTCTGGTTCTTTCCTAATATCACGAATACAGTTCACTTGGGTCAAATGTGAAAACAGACAAGCACAAGTTTTACAAACCTCTCTTTCAAGGTGTGTGCTCTTGAGCAAAACTTCCCTCAAAACATCTTGCATATTGGACTATTGCTTTTTTTCCGCACCATCAGGAAGTCCAGTTGATTATTCTTTTTAAATTCCTCTAAATCTTTAGCCTTCTATTTTCTTCATGCTTGTGTGTATTTAGTTCAGATTTCTTAGTTCATTTCAATAATACTTTTGCTAGTATCATAAATTTTCTGGCCTTCTTGTGGTTTTTATCACATCTGCCCAGCTACAGCCCTGCTCAAGGTGAATCCAGTTTTATTGTTTTCTCTGCCCAAGGGAGACAGTTTGTTGTCACTTAATAGTTTCTGCAGTATCCACTCCATCATTAATTTAATTATATACACACTGGGTCATCATTAATGTTTTTTGAGCAATTTTTAGCATCTCCATTTGCTTACCATATTTCAAGCACTCAACCGATTGCGTTCTACTGATTTTAACTCAGAGACATCTTTAGGGGGAAATATCTCTCATTGCTCATCTCATAGCCAATTTGGCCCCAAATAAATCTATCTTCCATATTTCAGCTACATGATTTTTCAGCCAATTGTGGTTATAGTTACAGACATTCATAAACATCAATCCCCTAAGTAGATGCCCATTTTATGTAGGTTGAAGACAAAGCATGGCTCATAGGTTATACATGATTTGGCACATGTTTTGCTCTTAAACTTGACCTTAGACTTTCCCACTTATTTTCTATAATCCAGCCACAGGGGTCTCACTTCAGGGTCTTAAATGTACAATTTTTCCCCTTTGGGTCAGGTCCTTCTTATATCTTATTGCCTCTGTCTGGAATGCTCTTCTTCACCATTTGATTACCTCTAACTTTCTGCAGATATCATCTCAAGTGTCACATCCTTCAAAACCCCCTTTTGACCTTATGTCTAGTTCAAATTCTCTTAAGATACTCTACAGATTCCATTTATTCCACTTATGCATTATGTCTATACTCACATCTCTAATGATGAACACAATATGTCATAGTTTGGGGCTTATATTGCAAGGAGAAATAATATAATAGGGACACATATTTTATAAGATTATTTATAATAGTTACCCAAAGAATCATATACCAGACAGTGCAGGAAACCTGTCCACACACTAAGGACCAAAGAATCCAACTGAGGGCCTGCATCGCATGATAATGTCCTACATGAGTCCAGCTAAAGGCCTAGAGCTCATAACAACGCCTCCCACCAATGCAACTGGAGTCCCAGAGCTCACAGCAATGTCTCATGCAGGCCTGTTTCAAGAATCTGAGCTGGAAAGGCCCAAAGATCAGTGGTGGAAACTAGAAAGTCTGTGCCAGTGGGATGAAGGATCTGTGCTAGCAGGCTGAGGGATCTGCACTGGAGTTAGGAAGTGACACTCGAAGTAAGAACCAGAGCTCCCACAAAAAGTACCACAGTCATCCTCAGCAACAGTGTGGTACAGAGCTCCTCTGATGATCAGGACAGCTGAGTCCCCATCAGAAAAGGCAGGGTCCTAAGCTCCTCAGTGGGTGAAAACAGCCAAGTTCATCAGGAAAGCCAGCATGACGAGCTCCTCCAAAAGAACCAACAGCTCCTTACAGCTTCTACCAGCTCCCAACAGCCGTTTTTGGTTGCCAACAGCCTTCCTCTTTTTTCTCTGGTTCTGCCTCTCACGCCGCTGGCAAATGTCTCCAGATGGCCTCCCACACCCAGCACCATGCTTACTCAGTTCAGCTGGGGATTACAAATTTACCAGCAGTTGTCCATCCACCACCCAATGCATTCAACATTGTGGAAGTGCAATATCAAGCAGAGGCTACTATAATACTGCATTTGTGATAGTTCTGCTTCTGGTCTAGTGTATGATACTCTTGAGAAGATTTGGCTCTATCAAACATGAAAAACTTAGTGGAGTGAGAAACACAAGGGGTTTCAGAGATCTACCTCTTACCTGTCGCTCACCAATCATAAAGCTACCCATTGGGAAATTAGTTCACTTGTCCAAGGAGGTGTTGTTAAAAGTTTTGTTGTTGTTGCTGCTAAAAATCAAAAGGTCAAGTCTTTTGGGTGATTATCTGCTCCCTCTACAAGATAATCGATACATTGGCCTCGATTTTGCTTCCATGGTTTGTGTTTAACAGAAATTGCTCAATTGAAAGTGAACATTAGAGCCTTCTCAGATTTTGAAGAATGGAAATATATAAATGTGTTTATGGTAACATTCCTAGAGTCAGAGAAGGAAAGAAAGCTGAGAGTTCTAGAAAGAAAAATGTAAGCCAATCAAGAAAAAGTGCACCTACCTGAAATCCCACCACTCAGGAGGCTGAGGCAGGAGGATTGTTGTGAGTCTGAGACCAGTCTGGGCCACAAAGTTAGCTCAAGGCCATTCTAAACTGCATAGTGAGACCTTGTCTCAAAAAAAAAAAAAAAAAAAAAGAAAAGAAAAATTCCTGAGGCAGGACCAAGCAGACATGTAAATGAAAAGGTAGACCATTACAGAAATCCAGCAAAGCAAGACTGAGCAGGCAAAACCACCATTCTCACAAAAGTTCAGCATCCTAAGAGCTGAGCTAGGGAGATTTTGGTGGGAGGTGGTCCAGCAAGAAAGGAGGAATAAAATTCATATCAATATTATGTGTCAACAATGGCTGTACCTGCTTCTCAAAAGTGGGAAGTGGGATAAACAACATCTTTGAAAATCTTTTCAAATGCTAGATAATTATTTCCCCTATATCTCTAAAAAGCATAGATTTCATCCCACCTTTGCTGATACTATAGTAATTCTCAAAAGGTGATGCCATTGTCATGCTCAATGACTCAGAAAAGTACCTACCTAGAGAAATAAAATCCCAAGGTTTATTGCGGATGTCATAGAGGCCCTGTAGGATGCTAGATTCACAAAATTATGCTTAGTCCCAAACCTAGAAAATTGCTAAATTATTTGTATCTAATTTTTCAAACCAGAGATGGCCTATGTGGCAGGTTAGAGATGTCATTAGATTATCAACATTCTTCTCTTTAAGAGATGGATGAGGTCAGTTTCACCTACCCTTTCCCTTGGGCTGACCTCTGACTATTTTGAGCAATTGAGTCAAGAGAAATAATGCTCTTCCAATTCTAGACCTAACATTGCAAAGGATTAGCAATTTCTGCTTTGCCCTGCAGGGTCCCTATCCATGAAGTAAGAAGACCAACTATCCTGTAGGACAGACCACACTGAGACCTTCTGAGACTCTGGGGATAGGAAGACACAGTGACTCTGTGGAACCTACCATTCCAGCCACTCCACAAATGTATTGTGGACTAGATCAGATTGACACCAGGTGAGCCACCAGGGAAGTAGCCCTACTGCATGTGTTATAGAGGTATAACCTAGCTGAGCCCTGCCTGTTTCTGGTGCGTGAAATTATGACATTAATAAAACGGTGGTTGTTTCATGCTGCTGTGTTTGGGGATAGTTTATTACACACCAATAGTTAAATGGAACCATCTGGGTAGAAAGATGAGGATAGATGATTCAATCAATCACCGAGTGTTCATAACACTCATCCTTTACTGTCCTTATGCCCAAGATATTCTTTTTTTTTTTTTTTTTTTTTTTTTGCGGTACTGGGGATCGAACTCAGGACCCTGCGCTTGCTAGGCAGGCGCTTATTCCACTGAGCTATATCCCCAGCCCCCAAGATATTCTTTATAAGAGTGAATATGTTAGATTTAGAGGTTATAGATTTCAGACACTGATCACTGGAAGTACCATAGACTTTTCCCTTGCATGAGCTGTTATGCCTGGAAACCTCATCCCAGTGATAGCTATGAGTATATGTGATGCAACTTGTAAATCTGCTGTACATTTAAAATACATCAAAGACTTATAAATGAGATGCCACAGCAATCTGAGAAATTGTATGAAAGGTTTCAACTTCTAGAATGGCAACATGGATCTTAGAGAACTTGTTCTCCTCTAACCAATAAAATACAGTCAAGATAGCTAAAGGCAACAAATTCCATGCTCTTCTTCACTGATTAAAGTGACAGAACAACCTGAAAATCACATGCCCAAGAGAAAGTACTAAAGCTCAGCTTTGGTGAGAGGACACTCTGAAGCTGTAACTCAGGGCTACTCCCAGGCCTCTCCCTCCACTTCTCAGTGGCATGGCAGGTACTGAGGAGCAAGCGGCACTGCAGACAGCAGGAAGATGTGACTGCCTTCAGATCCTTAAGATCATCATCTGCAGGGCACAGTCAATATTTTGTCCACATTTTCAGCTTCCTGGAAAGTTGATATTCTCCTCTTGAAGCATGGTCACTGTGCAATTTGACTTAGAGCTAAGATCAATGAAAGGAAGGAGAAGAAACCTATCCCCAGGGCACTATCAGAACAACAGCAGTTCCGAACAACATCTCAGCTGCCTAAGTGATTTCAAATAAGCGGTGCTAGAGTCTGGCTGTGTGTTTAAAGGGAGATACAGGAGGGTGAGACAACTGTGAGAATTCTGCAAAGTGCTTAGATATACTGGGCTTCTAATTGGCAATGTAAAATCCCAGATTAAAAACTGAGAGAGGAGAAAGCACCCCTCACACACCTCTAGTTCATTCTTAGCCTAAATACAAGCAAGACATGGAAGTTAGGGCTGTCTTTGAAACTGTCAGAAGTTGCTAGGCTTGGCTTTTCACACAGATTCCTTTTTAAAAAGGTAAAAATGCAGAGGCAGGGTACAAAGGCAAGGCATTTATGAAAATCTGATCTAAGCACTGGCTCACCAGATATAGACTCCAGGCATGATCCTAGGAAGACAGGCTTAAGAATAAAAATAAGAATCTAAGAAATTCAGTAACAAACTTAACTCAGAATTCATACACTGCAGGTAGTACAGAATCCACAGCGTTTGTCCTGGGAACTCACTAAACAAATAAGCAGCAATAACAGAAACATCAGTACTAATGACCAGCGAACCCAAGGAACCTTGGGGAAGAGGAGTCTAATACTGGCATTGAAACTATGTACCTAAAAGGTCCATTTTTCAGCAAAAAACTATGAGAAATACAAAAATATGGCACACTATAGTATAAAGGGACGCAAACAGAAAACGTTCTTGAGAATGCCTAGCTTGTCAACTTAGGCAAAGATTTTAAATCATCAATTATAAATAAATATGCTTACAGAAGTAAAGAAAAGTGTAATGTGATGGGTGATCAAAAAACATAATTCATAAGTATAATTATTTTTAAAATTCTAGAATCAAAATAACTACAGTGAAGTATTCATCAGAGGAAAACTATAACAGATTTGAGTTGCCAGAGAGTCAGTGAATTTGAACATAAGTCAACATGTATTGTTCAGTATAGGAAGAGGATAAAAGGGTAGAAGAGGGACGACAAAAATTAAAAAGACTACAAGACTTGTCAAAAAAATTCACACATACTGTCATACAAGTGTACCATGAGAGTTCCTGAAAAATACTGAGAAAGGGGGGCAAAACATATTTAAGACATAATGGCCTAAATAGTTCTACAATTTGAAGATAAAAGTATTGATCAAAACATTTAAGAAGCTCAAAAAACTATGAGCAGAATAAATTCAGAGAGATACATGCCTGGGCATGTAAGTCAAATTGATGAAGATAAAAGAAAGAAAAAAGATCTTGAATTAGCAAGAGAGCAGTTACCAGTCACAAAGTATCTTTAGTACAATTATGGACAACTTTTTAAATAGATGTTGTGCAGATCAGAAGACAGGAAAATGACATCTTTAAAGTACTGAAAGAAAGGCATAATTAATCAAGATTTCTATATCCAACTAAACTGCAAAATCAAGGTGGTAATTAGAAAAATAACAATTGAGAATTCATCACCAACAGATACTTACTATAAAAAATAGCAAAGGAGCTACTTTCCTGAAAGAACACCAAAGGTCATGTGAATTCAAATAAAAAGATAAGAAAAATAAGTAAGATTAGTGACAAAGATTATTAAGAATAATTTAAATGTATTTATGTAACAGTTTTTCTGTTTTAAAGGACAAATGCATGAAGCGGTAATTATAAAATTGTACTTATACATCCATAATATTTTAAGGTGTAATTTACATAACAATAATTGTGCAAAGGAAATTGAGATACACCGCAGCAAATCTTTACATGTGTCCCAAATTAAATTATTATTAACCCTAATTATTATTACTTGAGTACTAATCCTCTGTGTTCACTAAGAAAATAACCTTAAAAATACAGAAAAGCAAAAAGAAGAAATAAAAAAGGTTCACTAGAAAATATCTATTTAAGTAAAAAAGAAAACGAAAATTAAGGAATAGAAAAAACTCATAGAACATGTAGGAAATATAAAGCAAACACACATAAATCCTATCTTATCAGTAATTACATTTGATGAAAATATGTTACTTAATAAAAAAAAGCACATTTTAAGAATATATTTTCAGCAAGAATGCAAATAGATGCATCTTAAATGAACTAGTCTGGCTGCTGCGTGCTTATTTAGAAAGTCACCTCACAAAGGACACACACAGAGTGACATAAAAAGCTGCAAGAGTATACTCTCTGCAAACAACAGCTAACTATGAACCAGAGCAGCAACAATAATACAAGACAAAATAGATTTTAAAATGAAAAACTACTAGAAGGAACAAAGAAGGATATCACCAGAAGCAAACTGGAAATTCACAATCATGTAAAAGTGAAAGAGGACTCTTAAGAACAACAAAAATGCTGAAGAAGCAAACATCAGAAAAATTGCAAAATACTTTTAGAGGAATAAAGTATGAAAACACAGTATTTCAGCACTCATCAGAAGCAACGGAAACACTGATCAGAGGGAAGTTTGTAGCTATAAATGCATTTTTAAAAATATTTCAAATCAATAATGGAATCTCCTACTGTAATCACTACACAAAATGGAGAGCAATATAAACTTGAAGCGTGCATAAAGAGTAAGATTACTGTAGAAATTAATGAAACAGAAAAAAGAAAACTATAGAGAATGAGCCTCACCACTTTGTCTTCCTAAAATTCATACAGCTGGGGTATGACACTCAGCAGTGGACTAGTCCTACAATGAGTTCATAGCTGGCTTGCTGACTGCTGGCCATCACTGCGGGTGTGACCTGAAAAGTGTATCTCTCTGCCTGACTCCTCTCTTCTCTCTGTTTCCTGGTTGCCATGGAGTGAACAGCTGTCTCCTACTCTGGCCTTTCCACCATGTGGTTTCCTCCTTGGAGCCACCCAACCCTGGACTGAAACCTTGTGCCCAAAGGAAGTCTGTTCCTTTAAGGTGGGAAAGTGAATAGGACAGGTATTACAAGGAAAGAGAAATGACCCACAGAATGCAAAACCGTATTGGCAAATTACATAGTTAGTAATGTGCTTGTACTGAGAATATATAAAAGTTTTTTAAATTGTAGTAAAAAACAGTTTAAAATTAATACATAGCTCCTAACAAATACACAAAAATGTTTGATATACGTGATACACATGCAAAATGCTCACCATCCTCCGTCTTCATGGAAATGCAAATCAAAACCACAGGAGCTACCAATTCATTTTAAGTGGACACAATTTAACGATGCATCAGGTGTTGACAAGGATGTGGAGAAATTATCACTGGTGGGAACATATAATGATCCGAAAACTTCAGAATAGAGTTTGGAATTTCTCAAAACATTTAACACAGAGTAATCCTGTGACCCATACAGTCTATTCCTAGTTATGAAACAAATGTTCACATAAAACATGCATATCAATGTTCGTAAAAATTATTCCTTGTGGCCCAAAGGGAAAATAAACTAAATGTCCATTAACTGATGACTGAGTAAACAAAACCCGATACATCCAAATGATGGAATATTATTTAGAAATCTAAAAAAAGAAAAGGGAGGAAAATGCTGGCACACTACTATGTGAATGAATCTGGGAAACATTATACCAAGTGATGAAAATCACTCATAAAAGGCCAGGTGAGATTCATTGATGTGAAATATGTGGAACAGGGAGCGCCACAGTGAGAGAAAGAACGTTAGCCGGGCTGAGGGTTGCAGGTGCGGATGGTGAAGGCGAGTAAGGCCTGGAAGGCTGGAAGTGTTCTAAACTTAGACTGTGGTGATATTTACAGAATGTCGAGTATACTAAACACAATGCACATGTTTGATGAGTGTACCTATCCAAACACATCTTAATAACATTGTAAGAAGCTTATGAGAAAGATTAACCAAACCTCTGAGAGATGTTAGTAAAATTATTTAGTAAATTTGGGTTTTATCTGGGTTTTTCCTTGTCAGCAGTCACCTTAACCAGGGGGAAATACACAAAGATGTGGTTGTGAGTTGGGTTGTGTATGGTTTGGCATGTTTTTCCCACAACAAGTTTAACCCCCAAAAGTCCTGAAGTCAATATTTACTCAGGAAGCACTGTTCCCTCTGCACGTTCGTGAGGTGACCGTCCACTTGCACTGCCCCTCTAGGCTTTGCGCTTTTCCTCTTCAACGTTATTCAGCTTCTGACACCTCCCCCAAAATATTACACACACTAGGTATCTCTCTTATGACCCCGGCTTCTGTCCATGTGTGAACTTCCTTTGCAGTTCCTCATACTACACTGTCCGCTTCTCAGCCTTGTTCACTTCAGCAAAACCCACTGGGCCCTGGCAGAATAAATGAGGACTAGACAATAAAGAGTTAGTCCTTTACCTCGCCCTTCACAGGATCCTCTGTTAGCATGAACCCAGTTGTTTTTCTTTTACATTCTCTTCAGATGTTATTTCTATAGCTCTAAAAAATGTACACACTGAATGTTGAAACAAAATGCAAGTCACAAAGGAGCCTTGATATTATCTAGTTAAAGAACGGTTTGAAAGTATGAAGTCATACGTTGCGTAGAATATGATCCTATATGGTGAAACAAAAGACAGTGAAGAGCAGCAGAGCAAGCCGCTGCAGCACGGGGATGCTGACTTCCCGGCCGGGGAACGGCTTAGGGAAGACAGTGCAGGTGTCCTCAAAGCCGCCAGCAGCGGTCTCTCTTTTCTTTCTTTCTTCTGTTTAACATAAGCATTTCACATATTTATAGACGATCGTGTATTATTTTGATACACATACGGATCATATAGTATCCCACTCAGGCTGAACATATGTATCTCCTCAAACATTTATTTCTTTATGATGAAAGCATTTAAGTTCCTTTGATTTAGTTTTCTGAAATCTAAAATGGTTATCAGTTGGACCTGTTGGTGCATGCCTGTAATGGCTGCTCTCAGGAGGCTGAGACAGGATTGCCCCAAGGGCAGCTACAGCTACATCACAAGACCCTAGCACAATCAAACAACATACATGCAAACTATAGTGGTTGTCTTTATCTATGGCCACCTCTTGTACAAGAACACTGAAACTTCATTCTCCCATCAATGGAACTGAATATCCATTGACCACGTTCTCCCTGTCTTCCCATCTCTCCACTGTTTGCAACCTCTGGAAACTGCTATTGTTCTATGAGATCAGCTCAGACTCACATGTGAGTGAGCTCGTGCACTGTTTGTCTTTCTGCACCTGACTTATTTCACTTAATGTAAAGGTCTCCAGTTCCATACACGTAGCAAATTACAGGATCCCATTCTTCTGTGGCTCGGTAGCTTTCCATGGTGTGTGGATCACATCTGGTGGATCCATCCTTCAGCTGATGGCCCCTTAGATTATTGGCTGTTGTGAAGAGTGCCACAGTAAACATGGGAATGCAGATGTCTCTCTGGCAGACTGATTCCATTGTCTTTAGATCAACAGTAGGCTTGCTGAATCATACGATAGTTCTATTTTTAATTTTTCAGAGAACTCTATTACCCTTTTCTGTGATATCTGTACTAACCTACATTTCCAACAACAGTGTTGAGTTCCCTTTTCCTTACACCCTCATGGGCACATGTTATAGTTTGTCTTTTGTCTTGTGGCTTTGATTGCATTTCCTTGATGATTAGTGCTATTGGACAGTTTTCCATATAGCTGTTGGCCATTTAAATACCATCTTTTGAGAAATGTCTATTGAGATTTACTGTCCTTTTAGATATCATATTATTTATTTTTTCTTTCTTATTCATTTATTTATATATTTACTTTTGTTGTTGAGTTGTTTGGATAGTAACCCTTTGCAAATGTATAGCTTGCAAATATTTTGTCTCATCCTTTAGGCTGTCTTTCAACTCTGTTAATAGTTTCTTTGCTATGCAGAAGCCTTTCAGTTTGATGTCACCCCATCTGTCAGCCTTTTAGTTTGATGTCACCCCATCTGTTTGTCTTTGTCTCCTGTGTTTTGGAGACTCTGCCAAATAGCTCCTCATTCTGACGTCTTAAGTGTTTCCCCTATGCTTTTCCCTAGTGTCTTCATAGTTTAAGGTTTTACAATTAAGTGGTTTTGAAGTCAATTTCAAAGTTTAAAAAAAACTTTGTTTGTTTTGATATACATTGAGGGGGAACTGTGGATTTTCTGGCAGGAGCAGGAGTTGTGACAAGAGCCTCCACTGCTTTCCCGGATAATAACTTTTTTTTGAGACAAGGTCTCTCTAAGTAGTTGAGACTGAGCTTGAGTTCACTAGGTAGCCCTGGCTGGCCTTGAACTCATAGTGATCTTCCTACCTTAGCCTCCTGAGTGCTAGGGTTATAGGCATGCTCCACCATGCCCAGTTCCTAGATGATAACTTTATCAAATTGAAGATCGTGTTTCTGATAGCATCTAAATGAATACATCACTCACTAGATTTTCAAAAATTAAAGAAATCCTAACGGGGCATTACAAAGAGCCATACGGCCTTTAGCTGGAATTGACTTTCTATGAATTGAGCATGTCCCTAAGTGGTCACGGATAGATAAGGCACTTATATTTTATATTAGATTATTTCAGAAACAGCAAGCCCAGAATCTGATTAATTTGAAAGACAATAAAATTAGGTTTCTCTGCCATTCTTTAGGTGGTAGAAGTAGATGAAGATTTTTGTTTGTTTTATTTTTACTTTTCTACCCTCTCTAAGTTAATTTGACAGAAACAGCTTTTATGACAAGACAATATGTGATAAGAATTTACATCAAGGATAATGAAAGTGTCAGACAAATGGCAAAACATAATTGGGGTAGCTTGTTTTCTTTCCTATCAAATTGTAAAACATTTGAGAAACCAAGATGTTATATCTACTTTGAAAACATAAAGATGACAAGTCCAGGATACTTGATACTATACAGTTGATACTAATTAATAATAACACAATATTCTAAGTAAAATTTTGTACTAGAACACAGAAGAACAAAATTATATGCTTAAAGCTAAGATTAATGTTGTTTCTCTCAGGATAAGAAAGGGAGATTTGGGTTGAGGATATTTTAAAACTAAGTAAAAACACAAAGATTTCTGGTTAATTCTGAAATAACTGACTATGTAAACTGAAGCATGTTTTTTTCAATTATTTTCACATATATCCTTTGTGCACACACACAGTTTTTTGGAGGAAGGATATTTTCTGCCAAGCTTTTGCTTAAATCTTGGATACAGAGATCAACTAGAAAGCTGGTTGTGTAGCTTAGCTGTAGAATGCGTGCTTTACATAAGCAAGGTCCTGTATTTAATCCCTAGCACCACAAAAACTCAAAGCAGAAACAAAAGTCAAGTAGGCATTTCTTAAGCTCAACACCTGACTGTAGTAGCTGAAGAGTTTGAGGGAGTCAGAGAAGTTATCGTAACACATTAAAACATAGATCTAATAGTTAAGTAATTTAAAGAGAAATGGTAGCATTTGATTTCTCTCTCTTGTGTAAGTCTCAAGGAGTCCTGTGTGAGTCAGTCTCTCACACCCGTGTTGCAAGCCAGTCTTCCGTGTCTGAGACGGCACGATTGCTGCTGCGCAAAAGAAACCAGACCACTGTCCCAGAAAGACGATAGGCAGTAAGCACGTATGTCACCTCTACCACAGGGCCAAGGTCATAATCACACAGGCAAACCCCAAAGCAAAGCAAGGAAGTCTGAAAAACTTCCTCTGGCCATGCAGCCAAGTTCACCAAGAAAAAGGGGTGGGAATAGGGAATAAGGCTTTAGTGGGCAAGAAGCTGTCTCTGCAAAAACAGGAAATTCAGAGAGCCCAGTCGTTACTGCATTTCTTCTCTATTAAATATAACATCTTTTAAACTTCTTTCATGTAAGTCTTTGATATAAAGTATTTTAAGTATACAACAATCTCTAATTAACATGCACACATTTTATGATCCATCTGTAGCTCCGTGATAGAGGGTTCACCTTAATACGTGCAAAGCCCTGGGTCCTATCTCCAGGCTTACAAAAGAAAAAAAAAAAAATGGACACAATCTTTATATGGATGTAAAAATTTTAAAACAAAAGATTGCAAGTTTGAAATAACAATACAAACTCTTTGAAACTATATGATGCTCTACAAATGTTAAAGCAAAAATACACTGGGCTAAGAGATAAGCCATGTGGTAATTACTTTTCCTTTCAATTGTACTTGTCCACATTGACCTTCAAATAAGTAGGTAAGTTTTATTGTATTCTGGATGTATTCAATATAAAATGTTTTCTTGGAAAATTTAAAATTCTTAACCTTTGCCTTAACTAAGGTAAATCTGTCTCTGGCTTGAATAATCCCAAACCTATAATACTGCTGAGGTTTTAGAGTCATATTAAGGATCTTTTAAATTATCTCTTAGTCTCTTTCCATGCAATTCTTGATGTAGGAAATTCAGTGCAAGATTGATTTTTATTATGAATAATAAATGGCAAATGGTTATTAACCAGAAGGAGGTGTCCACCTCACAAATCACAGTTTGAAAATATACTGCATTTGTGCCAAGCCCAAAGCTCAGCAGCTCTCCACAGGCTACACGGCCTGCGTTTCTTGTAAATGCGTACACCTGGCTGAGAACCACCGTCCCCGCAAGCGTAGAAAGGAATAAAAAATTATTTTGTCCTCAGAGCTGAGCTGTTCTGAAGTCTTGGACAGAGAGACTGATTGAAGCCAGAGGTGGGAACAGGAAGAAAGTGGAGACCATGGAAAACGCTGCCCCAGTGAGCGGGTGCCTCAGGCTGGGCCCCGCCTCCTTCATCCTGGTCTCCGCCCACCTGCCTTCCCAGTTCCTATTTTGAGTCAGGTTTGGGAAATGTGTTTCCTCAAGGACTTTCCTTAACCTGTAGGATGACTTCAGTTACAGTGAAATTATTTCTTCAAAAGAAAGCTCACAGCTTCCTAGGGAAGACTTGTTAACTCTAAACAGATATGACATCTGACTGTGAGGTCAGCCTTGCAGAGAATCAGCAGGTAAACAGAGCAATACCGCACCCTTTGCGTCTCAAGGAGCTCCTGCAGAAGGTGGAGCAGGGCCAGGTGAGAACTTCTCAGAGTCACTGATGCACTCAGGACAGCATGGCACTGTCTGGGTTCAGAGACTCATCTGCAGAGACTCCTAGGTTATATCAGTTTAAGTGATCATGAGTTTTAGACACATGTTAATAAATGCATTATTAATGTAATCATTGTATCAGTATCAATAACACAATATACAAATATTGAAATTCTTGCAACCAATTAGTCCATCTTTAATCAGCACATCTTACTTACACTGCATAATATCCTGGATGGAAGGAATGCATAAAAAGAATTAAGAAAATCGAGTAAGAAAGCCAGACTCTTGAACACCTCCTTCTTTCCTCACTCTCTTGCTTTCTGTCGCCCTTTCTTCTAGACCTTTTCCCTTCTCTCTTCCACTCTCTCTTCCCTAAACCCCTTGGCAACGCGTGTCTCCCTGGCTCTTTTCTTAGGATGTGCTGCTACTTCATACCGGTAGGCCAATTTCCAGCCAGGCATTTAGCCACTGGCATCTTGCCTGAGGTGCTTGATAGGTTGAGTAGGGATAATGTTAAATTTGTCTTCAAAAGAACCTGCCCTACTGTGAAAGGTAATTACTATATTGACTCATTCAATTTCATCTTTTAGTTTAATATTTATTTACTTCTAATTTGTTTGTTGGCAGTGCTGAAGGAACTGAACCCAGGGCAAGACCTCTAAATTGACCTCATCTCCAGCCCTAGTTTAATATTTTTTAAAAAGCTTTTATGATTCAAATAGAAGAATGTATTGCTGTTACATAGAAAAAATAACTGACTTACATTTCGAGATTCATTTAAATGCTTCCTTGTCATGATACTTTTCCCTGAAGACTCTTACTCTCTCTACTTGGCAGAAGTTAGCTTTCTCCCATCGTATTTTGTGCATTCTTCTGCATAGCTACATTTTGCATGTTTATCACATAGCCCAGAGTGAGTGCTACCCACATTTGTGATTTCACCTGTAAGTCTAGTTTGTTCCTTTACAAAGGGGATGAATACACAAACAAGTGTACATGTAACCTTTCGGGGTGGGAGAGGATGGGGTCAAAATGGTGCAACCAGAGCCTGAGTGTTTTCTTTATTTTCTCTCCAATCTGACTGAGTGAAACATGGGTTCAAGTTCGTCTCCTAAACTTCAAGACTAAGGGACATTTCCTATTCATTCTCCTAAGGCTTACGGGAAGTGAATAAAAGTGTGAATGGATGAAAAGACTATTTAAAACAGTAGTTTCAAAAACAATAACCAATTTAACACATATTTTCATCCATTTTGAAAACTGACCTTGACAATGACACTTTCCTTTGGTGGGGGGTGGATAGAATACATTCAGCAGGGTCTCCCTGCGCCATAAGGAGGGTAGGCAGGGGTCAAGGCACTCGGCACACTGCACCACAAGTGGAGCCAGATCTCTTCCAGCTGCCAAGCCCCAGCTCCATGGCCATGTTCCCACAGCTCCCTACAGACACTCACAGTGAGGAGGGAGAATAAAGCGTCTTCCTTCTTCCCATCTGGGTCATTTTTGTTGTTCATGCATGCATGTGTGTGTGTGTGTGTGTGTGTGTGTGTCTGTCTGTCTGTGTACATGAGCACACAGGTCTTTGTTTATTAAACGATCTGGACTTCAACAATCCATTGAGGGGTTCCATTCAGTTTTCAAGTTTTTAGGTAGAATTTTGGACAAAGTGGGGAGATCTATTTATATGCGGTTGTCACTGAAAGTCCAAGAAAAGAACAGGGTAATTCTGTCCTTTGCCTCTTACCTCTGCTGCTGTTGCTGTCCCCTCTCCCTGCCCCCTTCACAACTCCACACTCCTTAAGGCCACTGCGCTCCTCTGCCACGACTAACATTCGCACAATGACCCAAATCTAAACAAAGCACAGGGCTTTGAAAAGTTGTCCCTTTCCCCAGCTTTAATCTTTTGAGAGTTTCATTGAATCATCTCTACCGAAACATCTGAGATAAATGATACTATACTGGGACCTTTCTACTTCAATATTTTGTGTATCTTATCAGAATACTAGCAAGAAGAGCCGCAGTGGAGGGGAGAAGCTGCAGCGGTACTGTAGCGCGGCCGGCACAGTGGGAACATTGTGGCGGAGATGAGGTCTGTTCACAAAAAAACCTGTCAAGCCCACTCGTGTTTGTTTTGCTGACCTCAAGGGTGGTCATGTGGGTGGAAATGGTCATACCGGTGATGGTCAGATGGCAAATGGAGAAAGTAGCTCATAAATGCCTAATCATGAGTTGTGACAGCTGGTGCTTGTTCTGAGTTCCTGCTTTCCTGGTGATGCAGCGACTCCAGGGACCTGGAACTCACACAATATAGGCTTTCACTGCAGTTTTCCCAGGACCTGGAGACAGGACCCTCTGGAGTAGAATCCGAATTCTCAATTGGTTTCTGAAGCAGAAGTATTCACTTTCTGATTGTGATTTTAAAAGCTCAGAATAACTATACTGCCAGGCAGCCTTTTGTCTACAACTTTCTGGTCATTATAGGAAATAGCTTACAAAACAGGAAATCTTTTCTCTTTCCAGATCTCCCAGACTTACTTGCCATGAAATGTCCCCTTCTCAAGTGAGAGAACAGAATTTATCACAATCAAAGAAGGTGGTGATGCAGAGCAGTAAGGGGTTTAAGAGCTCCTTTTAACTTCCAGTCTCTACAGCATTGCTTAGATATGCATGTGTGAGTGAAGAATTTAATATGACTGTAAATGGTACATGTTCTTCAAGAATGATTACATCATCTTTATTGCTTTCAGCAATGTCTGACACAAGAAAACTTTCTTGTCTTTGAGGGACTAATGAACCATGTTTATGATCTACAAATGTGTACAGAGGAGGAAAGTAATATTCACTGACCTGCTGCAGCACTAGGGTTCTACCTTGTGCTATATTACTACACAAAGTGAGCAGAACAAATTAGGACAACCACTGAATGACAGAAACATCATGCTTCAAAGAATACTTTTTTACAATCAATTGACAAGGTGTGAATACATTAACATCTAATTAGACTAGATTAGAAATGAACTACAGTTCAAGTCCCCGAGCAGCCTTATAATCTGCCATTGTTACATCCACTTTCTTGTGAGCTGTAATAGCAGGTAGTCATGCTCTCTCTAGTCATTAACTGTACAATTTCACTCTTGATTGACTGACTTTGGACAGAAATTTGTAGATACTAAAGACAGCTTTCCTGTTCTGTATAGAAACAGACCAAGAAATAACCAGAGAGGGGGGCTGGGGATATAGCTCAGTGGAATAAGCGCTTGCCTAGCAAGCGCAGGGTCCTGAGTTTGATCCCCAGTACCACAAAAAAAAAAAAAAAAGAAAAGAAATAACCAGAGAGGAAAATGGAAATCAGACATTGTTTAGTGCTATCAGTGAAATTCCAGTTGCTGCCAGGAATCAAACTCAGGACCTTGCACTTGCTAGGCAAGCGCTGCACGTTGGAGGCATATCCCTGGCTCCTGCAGTTGTTCTTAAAGCACAGAGCTCCTTAGTGATGTTGAACTGGAAAAAGAAGCCCTGGGGCCAGTTACTTCTGTCCTCCAGCTGAACACGTATAATGAAGCTGGAGAAAGGACGAACATCTTGAAGAAAGGACTTCTCTGCTGCACCTTTTGTATGGAGACAAGAACCAGTGAGTGTAAGTAGTTCTCAAGGAGCCGGACACTTGGCCCTTTGCTTTCCACGCAGTCACCCCAATTCTCAGCATTGCCCAGTGGAAGTCAATATCTCACCGGGCTGTCCTATGGGGAAACAGGAGTGATGGAGTAAAGAGAATAATCAGATCCGGTCCTGTCCACACAGCTCCTTAGTGAGAGGAAGGGCCACACTGCGATTCAATTAGCTCCTCTTCAAAGGCTTAGCTTGGAAACTTCAAGTATTCTTATTTAAAAAATCCATAAAGCCGGGGTTAGTCTAAGTACAAATAAACAACAGTAAAACTCTGAGAAACTTGTCTAATTATTATTAGATACAATTAATTTAATTAGGGAAACTTCCTTGTCTCTTTGTGCTTGGGGAATTAGGAATGACTGGGGCCTACATCTCTGGCACAGTGATGTCCCTGTCCCTGAGAGATGATACAGACTCTTGGGAGGCAGTGGGGGCTGATAGCTCAGGGTAGGAGCCCTTCTTCCCTGATTTCCTCACTGGAATGAAAAACTTCTGAGATTACTATTTACTTAAAAAGTTTTGTTGCTAGTTTAAAATCCCATACGGCGGTGAGACCGCAGATTTATTTAGCCCAAGAGTAAAAGAAAATGATAATAAGGTAGACCGCAGTTTGATTTTCACATTCTCAATCCTTAGCCACTGAGCAGAGTGGGAAGGTCTGGGGGTGCGACGGGCACTGGCGGCTGCTCTAGCTCAGCCCAGGGCTTGTGCTCCTGCGCTTCGCGGAACGGTTTTGACATCACTGTAACTCGCTCCAAAAGAGAGCTCTATTTTTAAAAGCTGGAAAGATTTATATATAACCTTTTATATATAACCTATTTAAATCCTCTGTTCTCCAGATAAAGAAACTGAGGATAAAGCTTAGAAGTTTCTCCCAAGGTCAGATCACTTAAAATAAAATAGAACCAAAGTCTCTCATTTTATGCTTTTTTCTCCAGGGCAGAGCTGCTTTGAAGGATAGTACGAAAATGTGTTGTGTCAAAGAACAGCTTTGTATAAATCTAAATAAGTATTGCTAATGTTTCCCTGTGTATCAGTGGGAGGGAAATATCACAGAGATTGGACTTTTAACGCTGAAACTTGAGAAATTGAGTTGACAATAAAGAGAAAATGGGTACCTTGTAAAGATTTACCTTAGTTATTTAGGAGAAAAAATTAACCCCATTGAAATTCCTAAAACCACAATCAACAGCTTTTTCCCACATTCAACACTATGATATATACTTCTCAACTGTATTAATTGTGTCCCATTTGTATTAATTCTGATTCCTTTGATCTTCCAGTTGAGCTGGAAATACCACGAACAGAGAACTACAGTACAAAAGATTTTCTAAGACACGTTCTAGTGAGAAATAAGATGAGATCCATAATCTGTGCTTGAAAAGATCTTCAGAAATAGCAGTGTTTAAATACATGTTAATGAGGGCTGTTGTTTCTTGTATCACTATTGTTCATAGCACCCTTGGCCCAGAGATAATTTTCCACAAATATTGAGGTTTAACAGTGTTTTTCTGAAGAGATTACAACAACTGTCTTTTTCAGACTCAGTCTGGGATCATTGTGTTGCTTACACTCCATGCAGCTACCTCTCGGATGACCTTTGGGGGTGACCAGCTTTGGTCTCCCCTCCGAGCCGTACTGGGGCAGGTCATCTCCTTCATCTAATTAAATTGTGTCTCATCTTGAGAGTCCTGCTCTGATTTGTTTCTATCCTCTAAGGCAACCTAAATGTAGTACTACCAGTGATCACCGCAAAGGTGTTCTCAGCTACAGGTGGGTTTTGGTTTATTGGGCCCAAGTCTTCAGAAATTTAATCATATATTAAGCAGACTAGATGATCTCACTTTTTCAAAAAGCCATCATCCTTTATTTACCTGAATTATAACTTTGGATTCTTATTTAATTATTCTTATCTATTTAAGAATCATTTAATTGCTAATGTATGATATAATCAATAATTGAGGAAAGGAAAAAACGTGGCAAATTGAGAAAATATAAAGTCTTACATTCAGCTTTGGATTTTGAACTTACTAGTGCTAATAGCCCACTGCCTGCCACAGGTTCTCGATTGTAGTTTATCACACAACTGGTAGTACATGAATAAATGAAATTCTAAGAGAAACATGTGAAATTGTTCATGTATAGGCAGATTCAAAATAGCTTTTAAAACAGGAGTATTATTTTTATGTCTTAATTTAAGGTAATGATAGCTGTATTATATATTGCTAATGAATTCAATTTGCTTTTCAAGTATTTCATTTCATTTCACTGTGATGGTGGTAAAAGGTTAGAGACTTTGCAGAAAAATTTTGTAATATTTGGCATTTATCTATTGGTTGGTCAAACCATTTGCCAGTAATCTGAGGAGGCAAGAAATCTGAGTTTGAAAATAAGCCGTGAATTTTTTCAGTAGGAATAGTCTGCTAAATCCAAAGAACTCAATTTTGCATAAGGTGAATACTCTCTTGACAGAAATAAAAAGAAAAGATTTGGTTGTTGAAATTTCTGCATTTTTAGGAATACAGTCTTTGTTATATTTTAGAACGACAAGTAAAATTATCTCCTCTCTCTCTCTCTCATACTGGGGAATGAACTCAGGGCCTTCAACCTCGGCTCTTTTTTAAAAAATCTCCTTTGGGGGGCAAGGTCTCTCCAAATTTCCTAAACTGGGATGAATTTGTAATCTCCACCCCCCCCCCCCGCTTCCCAGGGTGCTGGGATTATATCCAAGCACCACTACCCTGGTTCCCCCTCCCATTCTTTTGTTGTTGTTGTTCAATTTTTATTTTTTATTCGTGCTTGTTTTTACTGCATAACCATCACATTCCTTGTGGGGCAACAGTACCTGCACATAACTCATTTCAGTTCCTTTTTCAACACTTTCTTCTTCTTTTGCCTATTCTAACTGATAGGGCAAGAGAGACTCCATTTGGCTTTTTAAACTCTCTAGTAAGAGAAGTCACTTAAGTTTACTTAAGCCGTAGTTGACCCCACACTCCTAACCCCTTGGTTAGTTATCAACCTAGTTAAAGGACAGCGGAGTCATAAAATGGGAGCAGAACAAACAGCACAAATTGGGAAGTGGGCTAAAAGCTAAACTACAATGGTCATCTGGAATCCGGCTGCCCAAAAGATTCTGGGAGAGGTAAACTTTGAGATAATTGCATGACATTCTTGTAAGATCCCCCAAAATAAGGTAAAGTTTACTATGGAAACCTAAAAATGTACTTCAACTGAAGGTGAGATCCAGATTGGGGTGGACATCTTCCCTGGCTCAGGGCTAGAGATTGTCCATCAGCCCATAATGCTCTGTCCGCTCCCGCCCTTTTGGTTTCCTCGTGAGTGCCCTTCTTGCAGAACTTGCCTGCTGCATCATTACTATCTCTCGGTCTGACTCCCGTTCACCAAAGCTGTATCTCCGTATTTCCTACTGTATTTTATTTTGTACTTTATTTCTATATGAATTTTTCATTTTAAGAAAAAAACGTGAGATATTTAAACTTGTGCATCTGATTTATTTCACTTAATATTATGGTCACAAGGTACATCCATTTTGCTTCAGATGGCTCAAGTCTATCCCACTTTATGGCAGAGTGGTACAGAATTACGTGTAATTATCACACTTCCTTCATCCATTCATCTGGGACGGACATGTACGCAGCTCCTAAGATTTACCTATGAAGAACTGTGCTGCTCTGAACACGAGTATGCACTGTAATATGAAGTCTTTTACTCTTCAGATCTTTAACTCTTCTGGGTCAAATGGAATTTCCATTTTTAACTTTTTAGGAATTCCATACTGATTTCTACAGTGATTGTACTAGTTTATATTCCCACCAATAACCTTTTTCCTCTCAGCTTCACCAGCATTTGCTGTTGTTTGACTTCTTAAAGTTAGCCACTCTTTCTGAAGTGAGCCAGAACCTCAGTTTTGTTTTAGTTTGCCTTTCTCTGATGGCCAGTGATGTTCAGAATTTTTCATGTATTTGTTGGCCATTTGTGCTGCTTCTGAGAGGTGTCTGGTCATCTTAGTTGCCAATTTTCTGACTGGGTCATTTGGGACTGTCTAATTGTTTTGAGCTCTGTGTGCATTCTAAATGTGTGGCCTCTGTCCGAGGCAAACTTACCCCTTCGGCAGGCTGTCTCTTCAGTTTGTTTCCCTCCTGCAGCACCACTCTGGGATCTTTTGTTTGCTCTCAGGTCTGGGAATGGTATTGTTTAAAGCTCCCCCTGGTGGTTTTATTTGCAGCCAGCATCCAGAATCATTCCTCTTAATTTTTTGTTTCTATGCAGTGCTGATCTAGCTGTTCGAAGACTATTGAACTTTTTAGTAGCTTACAGAATACAAAAGAAGAGTATATATTTCTGGTCTGCATTTGAACACCTGAAGAGGATATAATGAGTTTTCTGTGACCCAAGCTACCTACCTTGAATTTTAGTGGGAAAAATCGAATCATTATCTAGTTGTCTGCTATGTTCCAGGCACGGTTTACGTATGTATTAACACACTGTGCTCTTAGTATACTTACATTTAGATGGCACCACTGCCACCACCACCTTCCATTTTACAGGTAAACAAGAGAGATTAGGGCGCTGCCTTTCTGCTCATAAGTGGAAGAACTGAAATCAGGCAGTTTGACTTCAAAGCTACATACTCAGCCTCTTATGGTTTCCCAAGCAGGACCTGGCAAAATCATCCACCCAATGGAGAAGCCTCCTGCAGAATAGTCAGAGGCAACGGGGAAGACTTCTCTTTTTTTAATAAGTGAGTGAAGAATTTGAGAATGAGCTGTAGTCTCAGATACCACCCAGGCATTCCATTAGAAACCCATCAAAGACAGACGGAAGATCAGCCTGCTCATGAAATGCCTCCAGAACATGATGTGGCATGATGAATTTCAGCCGAACCTTCTTTCCCCCAAAAGTTTCTTCCTCTAATAAAATTTCCTCATTTTCCAATTTAAACTGGTTTATTCACTTCTGTCTTCAGAGAAGCTGGAAAACATCAGACTTTGAAAAGCGCTGTTTTCCTTAGCTGACATCTGACCTGTGGGTAGACCTCGGAGCTGCGTGCTGCGCCTGGTGGGAGAGCCCCATCCCACACCAACTCCAGTAGCTTCCTCGCTGCTGATGTCGTTGAAGCCATCTGCATTGTCTGCTTGGCTTTTATTTTTAGGAAATCCTGCTTTTCCTTTCCATATTTGCTGATCTTCCACAGCATTCCCTCTGCCTGCCCTGGCCAGTTCCTGCAGGGAAAGAGACCCTGCCTACAGTGCTTCTCACCCCACCTGACCACAGGGAGCCTCTCAGTAGGCCACCATGCATTCACTAAGGTTTTTTTTTCTTGCTTAACTGATGTTTAAAATATGACATAGAACCCCTAGACTTGACATGATCTGTATGCAAAATACAGAGATGAATACTGCTGTACTTTAAAAATATAAAATAAATAAGCGAAGATGTGAAAATAGGCAAGTTTCCATTAAATAAATGAAAAATTTAAAATACAGTTTTCCTAAACATACCATGCTCATGGTTAGGAAGAACTAACATTGTAAAAATGGCCATACTACCAAAACTGTTGTACAGATTCAATGCAATTCCCATCAAACTACCGTTAACATACCTCACAGATCTAGAGAAAATATGCC